>APFE030557751.1:16123-50967 GCA_000404065.3 Pinus taeda | reverse complement strand
AGCATTGTTTGATTGTTGCTAGACCCCTATTGGGCTAGTAGGGATCGCCTCTATCCGTAGAGGGGATTTACCTCTCCAACAGGAGCGGAAGGGACGTGAAGAAGGGTTTGCACCCTTGAGTAACTACCCAAACGTAGGACCTCAGGTATGTCCTTCTCACCCTAGAAATAGCTTTTTATAGCATAAACGGCTGTGTGTGTGTATGTTTCTTGACTTAGAAAACTTTCAGTCTGCTAGGGTTCCACCCAAGAGCCTTAGGGGATAATATCCCGTAACAGGAGTCTGGCTTTATAATTCAAAAACTAATCAGGCTGAAGGTCATTCCTACAAATTGAATTTCTTGTGTACAAACAACATAGCATAATACGGGGAATTTGATTCGGATCTTGGGGGGAGGCCCCCAAGATCTAAAAAATTGAAATGGATATTGGGGGAGATGCCCCAAGATATGAAAAATTGAAATGGCAGAAGAAAAAGAGGATAATTCCCAATAAACAAAAACACAATTTTTTTTTTTTTATTAAAATGGAGAATAACTGTAAGAGGTACATTATGGCAGAAAAACTTTTCTTTTACAAATGTGACTTGTTACTTATAGTATTTTTTAGTTATAATACCACAGGTCAATTCCATGGGTGAATGAATACCATGGGTGGATGTCACAATACCAGGGGAAAATACCATGGGTGAATGAATACCATGGGTGGATAAATACCATGAGTGGATGCCACTTACAATACTATGGGTAAATTCCATGGGTGGATGAATAATATGGGTGGATGAATACCATGGGTTGATGCCATTTTCCATTTGGATCATTCCTCCCTCCTTAAGAAGCAATGGTCCCCATTTCTTGAAGTTCCCTCCTGTGAAGCCTTTGTTGAATATGAAGATCCACTGAAGAGAAGGGTTTTACGTGGTTAACCCATAACCATTATAAATGAAGGTCCGAGCATAGAGATACCTTGTAATGATTGTGACTAACTATGATACTGACAGTGTGCAACCTAACAAATGGACTTTGATGAAGTGTGGGTTTGTGGATGACCCATAACCATGATGAACGAAGATCCAAGGATAGAGATACCCTATAATGATTGTGACCAACTGTGATATTGAAAGTGTGTGGCCTAGCAAATTGACTTCTATGAAGTGTGGGTTTGTGGATGACCCATAACCATGACAAACGAAGATCCGAGGATAGAGATACCTTGTAAATCTTATGACCAACTGTGATACTAACAGTGTGCGGCCTAGCAAATGGACTTCGATGACAAGGATTTTGTACAGTTGACCCATAACCATGATATTGGTTGTTGATGAAGCAGCAAGTGCCTACATGGCCTGGGGTGGGAGGGAACATCTCCAAATGACCCAAGCTGAATGCTGATATGCTGAAACTGATGAATGTGAATCAAGTGCCTACTAAAGTAGGGTAGTAGGGCACGTCTCCAATGAAAACCTACTCCAGATGTTGCTCCAGAATTAAAATGGACATAACTCAGTCAATATAACTCAAAATATTTATTATAACCTGTTTTTGGAAGCAGAAGGACCATTTTGCATCTTCCTGGTGTTGGAAATCCTTATTTGGACACCCAAGAATCTTCGATTCCCGCTGCAATTTTTAAACCGTCACAAAATTTCTGAAAAAAATAGTTGATTTCAAATCAGCAATATCTCCTACATCTGAACTCTGATTCGACCTATTCTTTGTTTTGAAATCGGGTGATTTTTTGAGAGGAACTTAGATCTGCAATCATTGTTTTGAAATTCTGCACAAAAACTGCACAAAATTATAGGAGAGTCGTTGTCCACCAGTTGTTGTCAGAAAAAAAAATCTACAACATAGCTGATTTTAAATCAACGATATCTCCCTCATCCGAACTCTGATCCGGCCGATTTTTTTTTTTTTTAAGTTTCGTATTTTTTCGCAAGGAATCGAGATGTCGTATTTTTTTTTTAATGTTTTACCAAATATTTCAGATCTGATCTGAAAAATCACCGCCCAAAAACATTCTTGCAAAAAAATGAAAAAGGAAAAATTCTTCCCGCTTGGCCCAAGAAAATGCTCTGTGGAGGATGTAGCACATGTCTGAAGTTTGCTGAATATCGCTGCAAAATTTGAAACTGAAATATGGATCAAACCCTCATTCCCATGGAATCATAACTTGCTCTGATACCACTGATCCGGATCTTGGGGGGAGGCCCCCAAGATCTAAAATATTGAAATGGATCTTGTGGGGGAGGCCCCCAAGATCTGAAGAATTGCAATGCTAGAAAGAAAATGATAGAACACATAGTAAATAAAACCACAACGAAACTTTTTATTAAAACCAATAATAACTATAAAGGCTACATTGTGGTAGACAATCTCCTTTTACAAAATGTGACTTGTTAATTATAGTATGTTTCAGTTACAATACCACAGGTCAATTCCATGGGTGAATGAATAACATGGGTAGATGTTACAATACCACAGGTCAATTCCATGGGTGAATGAATACCATGGGTGGATGTCACAATACCATGGTTCAATTCCATGGGTGGATGTCACAATACCATGGGAAAATACCATGGGTGACTGAATACCATGGGTGGATGTCACTTATAATATCATGGGTGGATAAATACCATGAGTGGATGCCACTTACAATACCATGGGTTAATTCCATGGGTGGATGAATACCATGGGTTGATGCCATTTTCCATTCGGATGAACATTACTCTTAGGCTTGAAATTTTTTAAAAGGGTAGGTGCTAAAAGAATTTTTGTCCAGAGAGAATCTAAACTCATCATCAAACAAATTAAAGGTCAATACTCTACAAAACATCCTAGATTGGGAGAATACCGAAACACTATGATTGATTTTCTTAAAACCTTTGAAGAGTATGACCTTGCTATGATCCCTAGGCTCCAGAATGCCCTAGAAAATGGATTAGCTTTTTCAGCGAGCACCTGCAAATTACCTCATGCAAATAAACAATATACAGTTGAAGTGAAGCACCATCCTGTAGTGCCTAAAAACATGAGACACTGGCAAGTTTTTGGAGCTGATAAACAAATTGAGAGTTTTCTGCAATCAAAGGATGAATTTGAGGATAACAGCATAAATCTGGAGGATGAACTAGACAGTCAAACTAATGTACATATTAGTGTAAATCAACTTGTTGTTTCTGATGAAAAAAATTCTGTAAATAAGACTATACATAAAACTGAAATACATAAAGATCAAGAAAAGGAAGAATTCAAAGTACTACAACTCAAAAATAATGTCTTACCTAGAGGGATTTCCCCTTTGGAAGAGTTGTTTGACTTTAATGATGTTGCTAGAAAGCCAAAAATGAAACCAACGGGAACACACATTGAAGAATGCAACATAGGAAGTGAACTGAAGCCCAAAATCATAAAATTGTCAAAATCACTGCCTCTCATGGCTAAACAAAAGCATATATCTCTGCTCAAAGAATTTATAGATGTGTTTGCGTGGAGCTATGAGGATATCAAATCTTATGACACTAGAATTATACAACACAAAATTCCAATTAGAGAAGATAAAAAACCATTCAAATAGAAATTGCGTAGGATAAAACCTATCCTGACGCCTTTGGTGGAAAAGGAAATCAAGAAAAGGTATGAGGCCAAGATCATAGTTTCTAAATGGGTATCCAATATTGTGCCTATAAGGAAGAAAACTGGTGAAATAATATTGTGCATTGTATTTAGGAATTTAAACAAGGTTTCACTGAAAGGTAACTATCCCTTACCAAAGATGGATCACATACTGCAAAGGGTAGTGGGTTCTAGTAGGGTTTCCTTGTTAGATGGTTTTCCAGGGTATAATAAAGTTTTGGTACATCCTGATGATCAAGATAAACTGCTTTTACTACTCCTTGGGGAAATTTCATGTATGTAAAAATGCCTTTTGGATTAATGAATGCAGGGGCTACTTTCTAGTGAGAAATGAACATTTCTTTTTAAGACGAAATTAGACATTTCATTGTGATTTATCTTGATGACATCATAGTATTTTCAAAGACTGATGAAGAACACCTAGCACATGTAAGAAAAGGATTTGAAAAATCAGAAAGTTTAGTGTCTCCCTTAATCCCAAGAAAACATTGTTTGGTCTTGAAGAAGGAAAACTTTTAGGCCATATCATTGCTAAAGATGGAATCAGAATTGACCCTAGTATGATTCAAGTTATCCTTAAAATCAGTCATCCAAGAAACATGAAAGAACTTTAATATTTTATTGGAAAAATATTTTTTTGAGAGGATTTATACCGAATCTTGCTGAGCTACTAAAAAATATAACAAACATGCTCAATAAAGAAACATAAATTAAATGGAATGTTGAAGCCAAATAATTTTTTGATCTAGTCAAGCATGCATTAACAGAAGCTCCAGTTTTAATCAGCCCAGATTTCAATAAAGATTTTATTATATTTTCTTTTGCATCTGAACATACTATTGCTATTGTGCTATTACAAAAAAGCAAGGAAGGACATGAAAAACCAATAGCTTTCTTTAGCAAAGCTCTGAGAGATGCTTCTTTAAAATACAATATCATGGAAAAACATGCAATTTCTCTAGTTAAAGCAATAAAAGATTTCAGGGTTTACATTTTTACATTCTCATATCATTGCTTATGTGACTAATGTAATTGTCAAAAATATTCTCACACAAAATGGACCTGATGGGAAGAGAGGCAAATGGATAGCTGTGATTCTAGAATATGATATAGAAATCAAGCCCACCAAGTTGATCAAAGGACAAGAATTAGCCAAATTGATGACTGAATCAAATTTCAATGCATTAGATATCAACATGGTATTTGCTTTGGATGATCTTGAGGAACTGGTGACTCCACCAATAGATGAGGCATATCTAAATTCCCCCTGGTATACAGACCTTTTATATGTTCTGTTCAATTTAAATTTTCCTCATGGATTATCCAAAACAAAGGCTAGATTTATTAAATTAAAAGCTATCAAATTTTGCATTGTTGATAATACATTGTAGTGGAAAGATGTTGGAAGTGTATTACTCAGATGTTTGTTAAAATATGAGGCTAGCAAAGTTACATAGGAATTTCATGATGGTGACTATGGAGGTCACATTTATTGGAAGAAAATTGTAAATAAAATCCTTAGAGAAGGTTACTATTGGCCTACACTTTTCCTAGATATCCATAATATGGTGACAACTTGTCATAAATTCCAAATCTTTTAAGGGAAGAGAAAATTACTTCCTTTGCCTCTAAAACTTATCTCTGTTGAAATCCATTTCCAATAATGGGGATTAGATTTCATTGGTGAAATTCATCCTCCGTCCTCTGCCCAACAAAAATGGATCCTAAAAGCCACAAACTACTTCACCAAATGGACAGAAGCCACCCCTTCCAAAGCTACTACTAATTCTGTTATTATAAAATTCCTTGAAACCAATATCATTTCCAGATTTGGCTTTCCTAGGAAACTAATCACTAATAATGCCGCAGCTTTCAAATAAAAAAAGATGGTGGATTTCTATCATAAGTACCATATTTCTTTGGGTCATTCAACAACTTATTACCCTTAAGGTAATGGGTTGGCTGAATATTCCAACAAGAGTGATATTAAGCATATGTTTAAGAAATGTTAGAGGCGTGTATCATTCAACCTAGATAAAGTGCTTTATCTTCACCAATGGTGATGGTTCATGGCATTTGTGTACATACTACAAACATCTCAACAAAATGACAATACAAGTTAAGTTTCCATTCAATTCACTCTCAAGTAGAGGAGGAAGACACAAATGGCTTACTATGTGGTATTTCCATTCCAAAATCTTACTAGATGGAAGAAGCAAGGATAAAATGGTACAAATATGTGTATATATGAAAGATCATTCAACAAATATAGGACGACTATGGTGTAGTAGAAAGAACTTCCATGGAAAAATTATTTGTTATAGTATCAAGATCACTTATTCTTATGTAATAATTCTCAACTCTAACACTCTCAACTCCAACACAACTTCCTATTGAAATTACACATTTCTCCTATAGGAAGAATGGAAAGACTATTTGTTATGGTATCAAGATCACTTATACTTATGTAATAATTCTCAACTCAAACACAAGGTCCTATTGGAATTATACACTTATTTGATTGGAAGATATTCAAGGTTCTTGAAGACATACAATAGGATTGAGATTTTTTTATTTGGAAAATCTTAAATTATATGTGCAAACATTTGTGGTAGAATGTGTGGTATGCCAACAAAATAAAGGAGATACTATCAAGACCCCAGGGCTTCTTCGGCCATTAGCCAAACAATAGGAATGTATTTCAATTGATTTTATTGCAAGTCTACACAAATCTAAACGAAAGAGTCTCATTATGGTAGTGGTAGATCTATTGACAAAGTATGTCCACTTTTTCTCTCTTTCTCGTCCTCTTAAAGCAAGTATTGTGGAAGAAGAATTCATGGAAAAATTTTGTAATCTACATGGAATACCAAAGATTATTTTAAGTGACAAAGACCTACTTTTCAATTTAAAATTTTGGACTAAATTATTTTCTTGTTTGGGTACTCAATTGGGTCACAACTCATCTTACCATCCTCAAACTAATGGGAAAATTGAGATTGGGAATAAATGTTTAAAAGGATATCTATGTTGATTTTCATCTAATAAATTTACATAATTACTCAAATGGTTTCCCTTTGAAGAATGGTTGTACAACGCATCCTTCCATACTTCATAAAAATGCCACCATTTATGGAACTTTGTGGATATCATCTTCTACCTGTCACAACACCCTTGAAAGGATTATAAGGGATCAAGGAGTAGAGGACCACATCCAAAACCAACAAGAGGTTCTCAAACTATTGTAGGACAGTTTTATTATGGCACAAAATTATATGAAACAAAAATTAGATCAACATCATAGTGAAAGGGAATATGAAGTGAGGATTAGGTATTTTTGAGACTACAACCATATAAACAATGGTCGTCAAGAAAAAAGAAAAGAAGATAAATTATGTACAAGATATTATGGCCCCTATGAGGTGTTATAGAGAAATGGAAGTATGACCTACAAATTCAAGTTGCCTCCATCTTCACGTGTACATCTAGTCCTCAATGTTTCTTTCGTTAAGAAGGTAATCATTGATAAGATCCTAGTTGAAGCTATTCTTATAAAGATTAATCAAGAAGGAAAAATAATACTATAACTAGAAACAATTTTGGAAACAAGGACTAAGCAATTGAGAAATTGAGCGATACTGAGTACCTCATCAAATAGAAGAACCTACTTGTGGAAGAAGTGACATGCGAAGATGATTTGTTCATGCAGAAATGCCCACAGATAGTCAAGTGTTGAGGAAAACACTTCTTTGAAGAAAAGCAGAGTGTTAAGTTATATATAAGCCCAATGTTAACCCAAAAACCTCTTCTTAATCCCTACATGTTGAATGATTATATTTCTACTGTTATATTTTTAGTAGGATAGAGCCACTCAAGGTCCCATTTTATTATAATTATTAAGACTATGAATCCTTAGTATATGTGTGTGTGTGTACTAAGGATTCATAGTCTTAATATCATCAGATATTTTTTGTTCATTGTATTTATTGTAAAAGGAGGTTTCCCCTTCAAGTAGATTGTAATTACTAGTTTCTTATCAATTTTAAGGTGAAATTATCATAACATTTAATCTTATAATTCTCCTTTTCAAGAATTTGATTCTTCCTAAAAAATTATGTATATAAAGGCATGAGTATAAGAGTACTTACTATTTTATGTTTCTTGACCTTGGATATTTTTTCCAATTCTTGGGAAGTAGTGGTCTCTTCTACTTCAAGAGTTGTAGCTTCTTTTTCTTCTTCATGGTATACCTCCCAATTATCAAATAGCAGATGCCATATGTAGGTTTATAACACAAATGGTTTTAGCATTTCACATTTGCCTAATATAGTTATGGAATTGTCATGTAAATTATCAAATAACAACTGGAATCTTGTGGATACTTTGGTTTATAAAAAAAGTGATTTTTGGTAAGCCTCATAAATGGGTAATTATATGGGCTCATTTTACCTCCTAACCTAGTTGAATCAACCATTCTCTTAGCTTATTGTATGATTTTATAATTATATTCATGCTTATAGAGTGAGTTGAGTTAGTTATGATGCCATGTGGTCTAATATGTGTTTAATGCAGATTATTGATGAATTTTATGGTCAAAGTCAAGGATCCAGTGGACAAATGGCAACAATAACTCGAAGTGGAAAAAGGAGAGGACTTATAGGAGGGAGTCCCACTCATCTATTACTCCTCACTACGAATTCCCCTTCATTCAAGCTCATAGTACAAGTAGCCAAGTCATGCATTAGTAGGCAGTCGAGCAAGTGGACAATGACTGATGACTATCTCGAGTTTTGGGAGCCAAGCCTCCTTGATTTTAAGGAAGCTATTGGTAGCTTCATTTGTATAAGTAGAGAGGCCTAGGGCCTCACTAGGGTCAGAATTTTGTTGTATTTTTGTTGTACTTTTTCTTATGTAAACTCTGCTCAACTTCAAGCTTATTATTTTGATAGTTCCATGTAATCTTGTTATTTTTTTGAAATAAAGATGGAATCCCTTTTTGAGTTAGCACTAAGTTACCTTAGAGGGTTGAATCTCTTGGGTTAGGGCCCAATACAGGCAGCCAAGCTCCTCTTTACTTGTATTTGTATGTTTTATTTCAGTTTTTAGATTAGGTTGCTGTTAGATGAATTTCTTTTTTGGTTAAGAATATGTTGCTTTTGATGATTCAATAGTTTTCTTCCATTTGTGCTTTCTATAGTAGGTTAAGCAGTGATAAAGAAAAGATCCAAAAGCCTAGAAATATTGCCTTGGACTCTTTTCCTCCCTCTGGGACCATGATTTGAGGCAAAGACCCTCTTGCTGCCCCAAAAACACAATTTTTCCTCATTCATAGGACTTCTAGTGTTTACTGCTTTTTAGTTGGTTAATAGTCTATTTTGCTTTGCTTCAGAACTTCTTCATCATGCTTACTTCTTTATTTACCATAGTCTTCTTCCATGCTTTACTTTCTTGCAGCAGTTATCAACATTTCCTTTCATAGATCACAGTTTAGATTAGTTTGATGCAAAACTTTGTTTTCTAGATGCACTTATTTCATTGCTTGCTTAATCTCATTGGTTGACTGTCAGTTGTTTATGCATCAAATATATTCTAGTATCAGAATAATCTATCAACCATCCCATCCTCCATCTGATCCATTTCCTACATGTCACCTAAGTCTCCCCTCAATTCTTCCTTAGTTTCCTGCATTTCCCATAGAATTTCTTCCTCTCTCCTTGAGCAAATCCAATCATGTTTCTCTCTCCTAAAGATTCTTGGTAGACCCTAGGTGCCCTAAAACTTCATTCCAACCTTCATCCACCTTTTCCACCCATTCTCACACCATCAAAACAACCAAAACTACTCTTGGCCTCCTCCTGTAGGCCTCCTGTAGAATACTGTTTTTCCTCCTGTAGATTTCCTGTGTCTTCCTGTAGATTTTCCTGTAGGCTTTCTTTTGAAGGCCGAGTGTGGAAAAAGCCTCCAGAAGGTCACCTGAGACCTCTTAGGACCCAACCACACCATCCTCAATCCTCTCAAGTCCCAAAACCGCCTCTCAACAACACCTATTCTCTGCCACATTCACAAACAATAAATCACATACATGTCAAATTCACATAAAAGTACATAAAAATCCAAAATATGTTTTTTGCTCATTTACTTCCAGAAATAGATTAGCTAGATGTTGTTTACTTCTTTGAGTAGGTAATTGAATTCTTTTCATGGTTTTCATAGTGCTTTCTTCAAAAGTAGGGTTCATTGGTTAATTAGGGTTTACTAGTTTTGCTTTACATTTCATATTTTCTCCTTTCTGCAGTTAGAATAGTATCTGTAGAGTAGTCTTTCCCTCCTTTCATCACATATAGAGCTTCTTCTAGAATCCATAGAATCTGGCTTGAGCTCCTAGTGATCTTGCGTCGGTTGACCAAGTGACAACCTGCAATAAGAACTAGTACTTGTGCATACATCACCGTCGCTTCCAAGTTTGTTACGAACTACCGTGTTGATAAAAGTAAAGTAGGTAGCCCAGGAGTTGCAGCATTATTGCTGCAATACTGACACTCACCAATTTTACTTTTTCACATTTACCTAATGAAACTGTAAAATAACCACACAAATGATCAAATAACAAATGACATCTTGTGGATACATATAATTATAAACAAATGATTAACATGATATTATAATATAGATGAAACGAATCTTCATGTGAACTTATGAAATGCATTTTCCTGTAATCTATGCATTATACAACTGGGATGTTAATTTTATATGAGAGAAAATGATGTTGATTATCCTATAATCAATGCATTATAGCATCAGTATATTAATTTTAAAAGATATAAAATGATGTTGATACATGTATATCAAGCACTTTTACTAATATATTTGTATATATATTTATGTGTTATGAAAAAACAAAAAAAAAACATTCAATTTTGTTAGAAACACATATTTGGTCATTTTATCAAAACCAAATACAACACCATGTGGTAGTTGAGATGGAATACATGAGTCACCCATAGGACGAAATAAAACACAAATTATTTATCCATGTATATCAATTCTTATGTGAAGTTTGATGATAGGGAGAACAAACACTAGTCTACTAGTTTTGCTTTACATTTCAAACTTTCTCCTTTCTGCAGTTAGAATAGTATCTGTAGAGTAGTCTTTCCCTCCTTTCATCACATATAGAGCTTCTTCTAGAATCCATAGAAGTTGGCTTGAGCTCCTAATGATCTTGCATCGGCTGACCAAGTGACAACTTGTAGTAAGAACTAGTACTTGTACATACAACACCATCGCTTCCAAGCTTTTTATGAACTACGGGGTTGATAAGAGTAAAGTAGGTAGCCCAAGAGTTGCAGCATTATTGCTGCAATACTAATGCTCACCATACTTTTTGGTGCCATTGCCGAGGAAGCGTCAAAGTATTATGCGATTACTGCTTTCTTCTATTTTTTATTGCAAACATTCTGCTAATAGTTTATTTAAGCAAAAGTAGACCAGCCCTTCCTTTTCCTTCCAGTTCTGCATTTCTTTGCTTTCCTTTTCAATTCTGCAAATTTCATTTCAGCAAGAGTAGACTAGTCATTTCCTTTCCTTTCAAGTTCTGAATTTCCTTGCTTTCCTTTTCGATTCTGCAAATTTCATTTCAGTCAGTTGCAATTTGTTTTGTTCAATCAATTTCAGTTTTGCAGGTACTATCAGTTTGGGGAAAAAAACAAAAACCAACCAAAAAGATTTCCTTTCATGCCTCGTAAGAATAGACATAATTCAGTAAAAAAATTTCCCAAAGCCCCCACTGCTTCACACAACCAACCTTCTCTCTTCTTCGGTGGCTCCAATCAAGAAGAACCCTTAGGTGAATAGCCAGACATATTTGAAGAACCTATAAGGGAAGAAGAAGAAGAAAACATTCCTTTGGAGCCAATGGCTGACCACATAAGTGCTAGGGGAAATGGAGAGAGAATAGAGGGTACCTTTCCTATTCGAGAGACCAATGGGGACACCAAAATGAAGAATACAAGCCTTTTCGCCCTACCTCATTTCCATGGTCTGACTACAGAAGATCCTGACATCTTTTTGTTTGAGTTTGTTGTTATCTATCAAACCTATGACTATGCGGAAGATGAGAAAAAGTTGAAATTGTTCCCTTCTACTCTCAAGGATGTAGCCTTGCACTGGTTCATGGGACTACCTGGCAATAGAATCACAACTTGCGCTGAGATGCAGCAAGCCTTTAACAACAAGTATCGAGACTATGGTAGGTCAAAAGATACTAAAGAAGAAATTTTCCGATTGACCATACGAAGTGATGGGTCCCTAGAGGACTATGAAGAGAGGTTCCAGCTCAGTTACAAAAGGGCCAGGCATACTCTTGACCCTGAGTCTTTGAAGCTGGTCCTTCTCAGGGGAATTCGGGAAGATCTTTTAGACACCCTCCATCTATTAGCTGGGGGAGACATCTACCAACTGTCCTATGAGGACATGAAGACTGTTTTTAGAAACCATTCTAGAGCAGCCAGAAAGAAAGGTAGGGGGAGTCAACCCATAGCCAATACCTCTTCCTCTAGCTCATCCATTAAAGGAGAAACTGGAAACATGCTGGAAGACTTCAAGAGTGAGATGTTGTAGATTCTTGCCATGCAAATGGATACCTTACATATCAAAAGGAAACAAGAGGAAGCAGAGAGGGATTTGGCCATTTTTTGCCCTAGATGCACCAAGAGGCATCCTAGGAATGAATGCCCATTAAACTCTATAGAGGTTTGTTCAGTTTGTGAAGAAAATAATTCTACAGATAAGTGCCCTTTCTTGCCTGAACTTAAAGCTGTATACCAAGGGGCCAAAGGAGTCATTGAACAGATCTATTACATAAACCAAAGGAGGCCACATGGAGCTAGACCATACCAGAAAGGGATGCATGGGACATCTCAGGCATACTACACCCCCAACCAAGTTCCCTCCATACCTTCTTGGGTCCCCCCTGCTCATCCTTCTTGTTCCACACCACCTCCTTGGTCCTTCACATCTCAATATCATGCCCAACTAGCAACCCATTCATTTTAATCCTATTGTTAGGGTCCAACCCTAACCCCCTTATTTATGTAATAGGATCGAGTCATAGTTATAGTTAAGTAAAGAGTCAATAAACCCCATATTAATAATTGTAAGTAGTTAACCCGCATTTAATGCAGGGACCACAGTTAGTTGCAAATGGGCCATGGTATTAGATATATCGTATTAATAAGAACCATGGTATTGCCCCATGGTATTGTATGTATGAATCCCATATAAAGGATGGAGACTCCCCTCGAGGAGCATCGTGTCTTATTTTGTAATTGAGCTTAGCTCTATTGGAGGTTGCCCCCTCGAAGAGGCAAGGGAACATTTCTTTCTGAATAATAAAATACTTGTTGTTATTTCTCATCGTTCTATGTTCTGTGTATATTTCTTCACATATTTGGTATTCTGGTATCGTCTTGTAGGTCAAGAGCATAACAAGTGGTATCAGAGTGCTTTCCAGGGCCGGTGGGATCTCCAATTTTAGCAAAAAAAGTAATGGGTAGAGACGTGTCCTAGTGTCTTTAAACCACGGGATCTATCAGTGAGCGCAGAAACCTGCAGGTTTGGGGAGGCATGCATGAAGGAAATACAAGAGGTGGTCGCTCTTGTTGGACTCCCTTGTAACCCCTGTGGGTACCCGTTCGAGTAGTAGCACATTATACAGAACCACACACGGACTGCCTCCCAAGTACCCTCTGGGTATATCGGAAGCCCCCTAGCTCCCTTGAAACCTCGCCATAGATAAACCATTGGCCGTCTTCCTGCTACAGTACACCAAGAATAGCACTCGGAGAGATTACTCATGCGTACAATAGGGTAGTCGAGTTGTGTGGCTAAGGGTATGGTTGATCCTCCTTGGTTAGTGCCCTAAAAAATTAGGCCGAGTACTATTGTCAGACCCTTATGTATATTGTGATCTGTAGCACCTAACACTCCTGAATACCACAATTCCCTTCTCTATCTCTGGATCACACATAACCTTTGCCAAACTAGATCTCACAGGTGGGGTTTTTTCGCAGCAACAAGAATCAGTTCCGTCATTTAGATCTATCAGCTTAGCCATTCAGATCTATCAGATCCATCAGATCCGCCATTTAGATCTAACTAATTGTGTCAGTTCCTATACCTGGGCATGATTTTCGTAGGAATTTAGTTAGCATTGACATTTCTAGGATCTGGCTACTGCAGTATTCCTAAGCAAGGAGTAAAACTCTGTTCAGAGTAAAAAACTAAAAATAAAAATTGAGACCCCCCAGGACACTTATTGGAAACTTAGCCCATAAGAATCAAGTCAACGATCTGAGCAAGGTGATACCATTCAATTGTTAGTGCAAAAAAAATTCGAGCGGTCCCAAGTTTCAAGTACATCGAATCGGTGCAATGTATAAACTAGAGCTCAAGCTATGGCCAATGAGAGGATTGACAACCTTGAATCACAATTGAAAGTGTAGTATTGCAATTGAAGACCTTATATGAACACTCTGAAAGGGCAAGGTGGAGGAACGCACAGAGGCATATATTGGCAATGAAAACATTAAGGGCGACTCTAGCAAGTCTCTTCACCTCCTTAGCACCCACCAACAATCCCATCTGTGACCACCCAAGCTGGACATGTATAAATTTGATGGCTCTCACCCGGCCGCATGGATTGCACAAATGGAGCAACATTTCACACTAAATTACATCCTAGATGATGTGACTTAGCTTAGTGTGGGTATCATGTACTTGGACAATGAAAGATGGCAATGGTGGAAATGGCATCAACATTGCTATGGAAGGCCCTTGACTTGGAAGACATTCAAAAAAGCTCTTACGGATCACTTTGACCAGGACTCTAATTTTTTAGGTTGTCTCACATTTTCCTAATATAGTTATGGAATTATCATGTAAATTATCAAATAACAAATGGAATCTTGTGGATACTTAGGTTTATAAAAAAGTGATTTTTGATAAGCCTCATAAATGGGTAATTATATGGGCTCATTTTACCTCCTAACCTGGTTGAATCAACCATTCTCTTAGCTTATTGTATGATTTTATAATTATATTCATGCTTATAGAGTGAGTTGAGTTAGTTATGATGCCATGTGGTCTAATATGTGTTTAATGCAGATTATTGATGAATTTTGTGGTCAAAGTCAAGGATCCAGTGGACAAATGGAAGCAATAACTCGAAGTGGATAAAGGAGAGGACTTATAGGAGGGAGTGCCACTCATCTATTACTCCTTACTTCGAATTCCCCTTCATTCATGCTCATAGTACAAGTAGCCAAGTCATGCATTAGTAGGCAGTCGAGCAAGTGGACAATGACTGATGACTATCTCGAGTTTTGGGAGCCACTCCTCCTTGATTTTAAGGAAGCTATTGGTAGCTTCATTTGTATAAGTAGAGAGGCCTAGGGCCTCACTAGGGTCAGACTTTTGTTGTATTTTTGTTGTACTTTTTCTTATGTAAACTCTGCTCAACTTCAAGCTTATTATTTTGACAGTTCCATGTAATCTTGTTATTTTTTTGAAATAAAGATGGAATCCCTTTTTGAGTTAGCACTAAGTTACCTTAGAGGGATGAAGCTCTTGGGTTAGGGCCCAATACAGGCATCCAAGCTCCTCTTTACTTGTATTTGTATGTTTCATTTCAGTTTTTAGATTAGGTTGCTGTTAGATGAATTTCTTTTTTGGTTAAGAATATGTTGCTTTTGATGATTCAATAGTTTGCTTCCATTTGTACTTTCTATAGTAGGTTAAGCAGTGATAAAGAAAAGATCGAAAAGGCTAGAAATAGTTCCTTTTACTCTTTTCCTCCCTCTGGGACCATGATTTGAGGCAAAGACCCTGTTGCTGCCCCAAAAACACAATTTTTCCTCATTCATAGGACTTCTAGTGTTTACTGCTTTTTAGTTGGTTAATAGTCTAGTTTGCTTTGCTTCAGAACTTCTTCATCATGCTTACTTCTTTATTTACCATAGTCTTCTTCCATGCTTTACTTTCTTGCAGCAATTATCAACATTTCCTTTCATAGATCACAATTTAGATTAGTTTGATGCAAAACTTTGTTTTCTAGATGCACTTATTTCACTGCTTGCTTAATCTCATTGGTTGACTGTCAGTTGTTTATGCATAAAATATATTCTAGTATCAGAATAATCTATCAGCCATCCCATCCTCCATCCGATCCATGCCCTACATGTCACCCAAGTCTCCCCTCAATTCTTCCTTAGTTTCCTGCATTTCCCATAGAATTTCTTCCTCTCTCCTTGAGCAAATCCAATCATGTTTCTCTCTCCTAAAGATTCTTGGTAGAACCTAGGTGCCCTAACACTTCATTCCAACCTTCATCCACCTTTTCCACCCATTCTCACACCATCAAAACAACCAAAACTACTCTTGGCCTCCTCCTGTAGGCCTCCTGTAGAATACTGTTTTTCCTCCTGTAGATTTCCTGTGCCTTCCTGTAGATTTTCCTGTAGGCTTTCTTTTGAAGGCCGAGTGTAGAAAAATCCTCCAGAAGGCCACCTGAGACCTCTTAGGACCCAACCACACCATCCTACATCCTCTCAAGTCCCAAAACCGCCTCTCAACAACACCAATTCGCTGCCACATTCACAAACAATAAATCACATACATGTGAAATTCACATAAAAGTACATAAAAATCCAAAATATGTTTTTTTCTCATTTACTTCCATAAATAGATTAGCTAGATGTTGTTTACTTCTTTGAGTAGGTAATTGAATTCTTCTCATGGTTTTCATAGTGCTTTCTTCAAAAGTAGGGTTCATTGGTTAATTAGGGTTTACTAGTTTTGCTTTACATTTCAGACTTTCTCCTTTCTGCAGTTAGAATAGTATCTGTAGAGTAGTCTTTCCCTCCTTTCATCACATATAGAGCTTCTTCTATAATCCATAGAAGCTGGCTTGAGCTCCTAGTGATCTTGCGTCGGTTGACCAAGTGACAACCTGCAATAAGAACTAGTACTTGTGCATACATCACCGTCGCTTCCAAGTTTGTTACGAACTACCGTGTTGATAAAAGTAAAGTAGGTAGCCCAGGAGTTGCAACATTATTGCTGCAATACTGGCACTCACCAATTTTACTTTTTCACATTTACCTAATGAAACTGTAAAATTACCACACAAATGATCAAATAACAAATGACATCTTGTGGATACATATAATTATAAACAAATGATTAACATGATATTATAATATAGATTAAACGAATCTTCATGTGAACTTATGAAATGCATTTTCCTGTAATCTATGCATTATACAACTGGGATGTTAATTTTATATGAGAGAAAATGATGTTGATTATCCTATAATCAATGCATTATAGCATCAGTATATTAATTTTAAAAGATATAAAATGATGTTGATACATGTATATCAAGCACTTTTACTAATATATTTGTATATATAATTATGTGTTATGAAAAAACAAAAAAAAACATTCAATTTTGTTAGAAACACATATTTGGTCATTTTATCAAAACGAAATACAACACCATGTGGTAGTTGAGATGGAATACATGAGTCACCCATAGGACGAAATAAAACACAAATTATTTATCCATGTATATCAATTCTTATGTGAAGTTTGATGATAGGGAGAACAAACACTAGTCTACTAGTTTTGCTTTACATTTCAAACTTTCTCCTTTCTGCAGTTAGAATAGTATCTGTAGAGTAGTCTTTCCCTCCTTTCATCACATATAGAGCTTCTTCTAGAATCCATAGAAGTTGGCTTGAGCTCCTAGTGATCTTGCGTCAGCTGACCAAGTGACAACTTGTAGTAAGAACTAGTACTTGTACATAGAGCACCATCGCTTCCAAGTTTTTTATGAACTACGGGGTTGATAAGAGTAAAGTAGGTAGCCCAGGAGTTGCAGCATTATTGCTGCAATACTAATTCTCACCATACTTTTTGGTGCCATTGCCGAGGAAGCATCAAAGTATTATGCGATTACTGATTTCTTCTATTTTTTATTGCAAACATTCTGCTAATAGTTTATTTAAGCAAAAGTAGACCAGCCCTTCCTTTTCCTTCCAGTTCTGCATTTCTTTGCTTTCCTTTTCAATTCTGCAAATGTCATTTCAGCAAGAGTAGACTAGTCATTTCCTTTCCTTTCAAGTTCTGAATTTCCTTGCTTTCCTTTTCGATTCTGCAAATTTCATTTCAGTCAGTTGCAATTTGTTTTGTTCAATCAATTTCAGTTTTTCAGGTACTATCAGTTTGGGGAAAAAACAAAAACCAACCAAAAAGATTTCCTTTCATGCCTCGTAAGAATAGATATAATTCAGTAAAAAAATTTCCCAATGCCCCCACTGCTTCACACAACCAACCTTCTCTCTTCTTCGGTGGCTCCAATCAAGAAGAACCCTTAGGTGAATAGCCAGACATATTTGAAGAACCTATAAGGGAAGAAGAATAAGAAAACATTTCTTTGGAGCCAATGGCTGAACACAAAAATGCTAGGGGAAATGGAGAGAGAATAGAGGGTACCTTTCCTATTCGGGAGACCAATGGGGACACCAAAATGAAGAATATAAGCCTTTCCTCCCTACCTCATTTCCATGGTCTGACTACAGAAGATCCTGACATCTTTTTGTTTGAGTTTGTTGTTATCTATCAAACCTATGACTATGCGGAAGATGAGAAAAAGTTGAAATTGTTCCCTTCTACTCTCAAGGATGTAGCCTTGCACTGGTTCATGGGACTACCTGGCAATAGAATCACAACTTGGGCTGAGATGCAGCAAGCCTTTAACAACAAGTATCGAGACTATTGTAGGTCAAAAGATACTAAAGAAGAAATTTTCCGATTGACCATAGGAAGTGATGGGTCCCTAGAGGACTATGAAGAGAGGTTCCAGCTCAGTTACAAAAGGGCCAGGTGTACACTTGACCCTGAGTCTTTGAAGCTGGTCCTGCTCAGGGGAATTCGGGAAGATCTTTTAGACACCCTCCATCTATTAGCTGGGGGAGACATCTACCAACTGTCCTATGAGGACATGAAGACTGTTTTTAGAAACCATTCTAGAGCAGCCAGAAAGAAAGGTAGGGGGAGTCAACCCATAGCCAATACGTCTTCCTGTAGCTCATCCATTAAAGGAGAAACTGGAAACATGCTGGAAGATTTCAAGAGTGAGATGTTGTAGATTCTTGCCATGCAAATGGATACCTTACATATCAAAAGGAAACAAGAGGAAGCAGAGAGGGATTTGGCCATTTTTTTCCCTAGATGCACCAGGAGGCATCCTAGGAATGAATGCCCATTAAACTCTATAGAGGTTTGTTCAGTTTGTGAAGAAAACCATTCTACAGATAAGTGCCCTTTCTTGCCTGAACTTAAAGCTGTATACCAAGGGGCCAAAGGAGTCATTGAGCAGATCTATTACATAAACCAAAGGAGGCCACATGGAGCTAGACCATACCAGCAAGGGATGCATGGGACATCTCAGGCATACTACACCCCCAACCAAGTTCCCTCCATACCTTCTTGGGTCCCCCCTGGTCATCCTTCCTGTTCCACACCACCTCCTTGGTCCTTCACATCTCAATATCATGCCCAACTAGCCACCCATTCATTTTAATCCTATTGTTAGGGTCCAACCCTAACCCCCTTTTTTATGTAATAGGATCGAGTCATAGTTATAGTTAAGTAAAGAGTCAATAAAGCCCATATTAATAATTGTAAGTAGTTAACCCGCATTTAATGGAGGGACCACAGTTAGTTGGAAATGGGCCATGGTATTAGATATATGGTATTAATAAGAACCATGGTATTGCCCCATGGTATTGCATGTATGAATCCCATATAAAGGATAGAGACTCCCCTCGAGGAGCATCGTGTCTTATTTTGTAATTGAGCTTAGCTCTATTGGAGGTTGCCCCCTCGAAGAGGCAAGGGAACATTGCTTTCTGAATAATAAAATACTTGTTGTTATTTCTCATTGTTCAATGTCCTGTGTATATTTATTCACATATTTGGTATTCTGGTATCGTCTTGTAGGTCAAGAGCATAACAAGTGGTATCAGAGTGATTTCGAGGGCCGGTGGGATCTCCAATTTTAGCAAAAAAAGAAATGGGTAGAGACGTTTCCCAGTGTCTTTAAACCACGGGATCTATCATTGAGCGCATAAACCTGTAGATTTGGGGAGGCATGCATGAAGGAAATACAAGAGGTGGTCATTCTTGTTGGACTCCCTTGTAACCCCTGTGGGTACCCGTTCAAGTAGTAGCACATTAGACAGAACCGCACACGGACTGTCTCCCAAGTACCCTCTGGGTATATCAGAAGCCCCCTAGCTCCCTTGAAACCTCGCCATAGATAAACCGTCGACCGTCTTCCTGCTATAGTACACCAAGAATAGCACTCGAAGAGATTACTCATGCGTACAATAGGGTAGTCGAGTTGTGTGGCTAAGGGTATGGTTGATCCTCCTTGGTTAGTGCCCTAAAGAATTGCGCCGAGTACTATTGTCAAACCCTTATGTATATTGTGATCTATAGCACCTGACACTCCTGAATACCATAGTTCCCTTCTTTATCTCTGGATCACACATAATCTTTGCCAGACTAGATCTCACAGGTGGGGTTTTGTCGCAGCAACAACAATCAGTTCCGTCATTTAGATCTATTAGCTTAGCCATTCAGATCTATCAGATCCATCAGATCCACCATTTAGATCTAACTAATTGTGTCAGTTCCTATACCTAGGCATGATTTTCGTAGGACTTTAGGTAGCATTGACATTTATGGGATCTGGCTACTGCAGTATTCCTAAGCAAGGAGTAAAACTCTGTTCAGAGTAAAAAACTAAAAATAAAAATTGAGACCCCCCAGGACGCTTATTGGAGACTTAGCCCATAAGAATCAGGTCAACGATCTGAGCAAGGTGGTACCATTCAATTGTTAGTGCAAAAAAAATTCGAGCGGTCCCAAGTTTCAAGTACATCGAATCGGTGCAATGTACAAACTAGAGCTCAAGCTATGGCCAATGAGAGGATTGACAATGTTGAATCACAATTGAAAGTGTAGTGTTGCAATTGAAGACCTTAAATGAAGCACTCTGAAAGGGCAAGGTGGAGGAACGCACGGAGGCATATATTGGCAATGAAAACATTAAGGGCGACTCTAGCCAGTCCCTTCACCTCCTTAGCACCCACCAACAATCCCATCTGTGACCACCCAAGCTGGACATGTATAAATTTGATGGCTCTCACCCAGCCGCGTGGATAGCACAAATGGAGCAATATTTCACACTAAATTACATCCTGGATTATGTGACTTAGCTTAGTGTGGGTATCATGTACTTTGACAATGAAAGATGGAAATGGTGGAAATGGCATCAACATTGCTATGGAAGGCCCTTGACTTGGAAGAAATTCAGAAAAGCTCTTACGGATCACTTTGAACAGGACTCTAATTTTTTAGGTTGTCTCACTAAGCTCCGACAGATAGGAACAATGAACAAATATATTACATCCTTTGAAGCCTTGTCTTTCCGCACTGGAGGTCTACACGATGAGTTCTACGTGGAATGTTTTGTCAGTGGTCTCAAAGAAGCCATACAAGCCCACGTTCGACTGCACCACCCTAGCTCATGGTTGCATGCTTGCAAGATAGCTGATAAAGTAGAATGTATATTAGTGGCCCAGTCCAATAGCCCAAATTTCATTGCCAAGGATCGCCCCACACAAGCTCAAAGCACTACCCAAACACTCAAAGTTCAAAAGGTGTCACTAGTGGAAATGGCAGAAACAAGAAAGAAAGGATTTTGTTACTACTGTGATGAGAAATACTCCCCTGGGCATAAATGCAAGGAGCCCAAATTCTTTCAAATTGATGCTACTGATTAAAGTTCCTTGGAGGAAGCCCCACCACTTGAGGAACCAGAGGAGGAAGAAGAGGACAACCAATAGGACAATGTACCTAAAGAACAAGTTATCTCACTGCGTGCTTTGGCAGGGATTTCTTCTCCCCAAACTATCAAAATCAGAGGTTTTATTAAGCATCACCCAGTATTAGTCTTGATTGATAGTGGTAGTACACATAATTTTATCTATCAAAGAGTCACAGAAGCAGTGCATTGTTTTGTTCGAGTAGTTTCTAACTTCCAGGTCCAAATTGTTGATGGGGGGACAATGAAATGTGAAGGCCATTGTGAAAATGTCAAACTTCAAATGGGGGATTATCAGTTAAAGACCCACATGTTTTCCATACACATGGGAGGGTGCAGCATTATCTTAGGTGTTGAATGGCTTCGCACACTGGGCCCAGTTACAATGGATTTCCAGGAGTTATATATGAGCTTTAAGCAGAAAAACCACACACATACCCTCCACGGACTCTAGGCGGGAGCTCCCTCTATCATCAGCTCACATCGGATGGAAAAATTGTTAAAAAAGGGCCACCATGGAGTTATAGCCCAATTGAATGCCATCCAAGCCTTCAAACCCAATTCTCTTCATATTCATCCTGAGATGCAACAAATCTTGAACAACCATCTACCCTTCTTTGACAAGCCTCATGAGCTTCCACCTTCGAGAGGGGAACACGATCATAGCATTAATTTGGTCCCAGGGGCCCAACCACCAAATGTGCACCCATATAGATATCCATTCACCCAAAAGAATGAAATTGAAAAAATAATCGAGGAAATCTTGGAAGTAGGCATCATTTGTCCTAGAATTAGTCCTTATTCATCGCCAATGGTCATGGTGCTCAAGAAAGATGGGGAATGGCGTATGTGTCTAGACATCAGGACCCTCAATAAGTTGACGGTAAAAGATAAATTTCCCATCCCGGTTGTCGATGATTTGCTGGATGAAATAAATGGGGCTCAATTCTTTACTAAGCTCGACCTTTGCTCAGGTTATCACCAAATTCACATGAAAGAAGTCGGCATTCCAAAGACTGCTTTTTGAGCTCATGAAGTCCATTATGAGTTCTTGGTCATGCCATTTTGTCTTTGTAATGCCCCATACACTTTTCAGAGCCTTATGAACCACTTGCTTAAACCATATCTTAGAAAATTTTTCCTTGTTTTCTTTGATGACATCCTCATCTACAATCACACCTGGGCCACACATCTTCAACATGTAGATCTGCTCTTGCAACTGCTCCACAAACATAAATTATTTGTCAAGATGTGCAAGTGCTCTTTTGGCATGGAAGAAGTTGAGTATTTGGGCCACATGGTGGGGCGTGAAGGTGTCAAGGTGGACCCCAAAACGATCCAAGCAATGCATGATCGGCCTCAACCAAATACCTTGAAGAGATTGAGAGGATTTTTGGGTCTCACAGGCTACTATCGCAAATTTGTCCACAATTATGGTTGCATTACTAGGCCCCTCACTCAACTCCTCAAGAAAAGTTCATTCCTCTAGAATGATGAAGCACAACAGGCCTTTATAGCTTTCAAACATGCCATGTGTTCCACTCTAGTCTTAGCACTACCTAACTTCACCAAATCTTTTGTGATTGAATGTGATGCTTCTGGTATGGGTATTGGGGCGGTCTTAATGCAGGAAGGTCGAAACAACTAAGTGGGAAGAATCTGGGAAAATCTACCTATGAGAAGGAGATGATGGCCATTTTACATGCAGTAGATACCTAGAGACCATACTTATTGGGGAGACGTTTCCAAATCCGCACAGACCATCAAAGCCTTAAATATTTTTTGGAGCAATGCCTATCCTCACCACAACAAAATAAATGGCTCGCTAAAATGCTGGGATATGATTATGAGATAATTTACAAGAAAGGGTGTGAAAATATTGTAGTAGATGCGTTATCCCGCCAATTTGAGGAGGAAAGTACCCTTCTCGCAATTTTCCTTCCCATTCCAAAATGGATTGAAGAGGCTCACAAGGAATGGTTTTCACATCCCTGGCTCTCCCAACTCATTAATCAATTGCAGGAAGATCCAAATTCCACAACGGGTTACTCGTGGCAGGATGAGATTCTTCGCTACAAGGACAGAGTTGTAATAGCACCAACATCCACTCTCAAAAGCCGCAATTTGGCGGAATCGCACTCATCAGCCACTACAAGACATTCAGGCTTTCAGAAGACATATGATTGCACTCAAAGATCATTTTTTTGGACAGGCATGAAAAAGGACATTCTTACTTTTGTAGCTGAATGCGATGTATGTCAATGCCACAAAGGACAAACAGTCAAATCCCTAGGCACATTAAAGCCATTGCCCATCCCGGCCTCAATCTGGACAAAGGTTTCTATGGATTTCATTACAGGTCTTCCAAAGTTACGAAACAAGTCAATCATCATGGTGGTTGTGGATAGACTTTCTAAGTATGCTCATTTTTGTGCCCTACCCCACCCTTTTACACCGATTTTGGTCACAATCTTTCATGGACTAGATCTTAAAATTGCATGGCATGCCCACTTCCAATGTGTCTGATCGTGAGCCCATCTTCAGCAGTAACTTTTGGTAGGAACTCTTCCAACTACAAGGTAGCCAACTACAACTGAGTACTTCATATCATCCACAAATTGATGGTCAAAATGAAGCAGTCAACAAATGTCTGGAGACCTACCTTAGGTGTTTCACTTCCGAAAAGCAACATCCCTGGGTACAGTGGTTACCTCTAGCCAAATGGTAGTATAACACCAACTATCATGCCACCACCAAAATGACTCCATATGAAGCAGTTTATGGTCAACTCCTTCCTTCCCCTACTTCTTATATCAAGGGATGCTCGAAGGGATTGTTAGAGTCAATATTTGCAACCTTCCTCTAGTGATCAAACATGCTCTTACACAAGTGATTTGAAGGTGTCAAAGTCAAATTTCGTCATTTCAGTGAGTCTTCAAGCAAAATTTGGTCACTAGGCCTTACGTCTGGGGTTTGATTTTACCCTTGTTAAAGTTTTCCAAATGATATTCCATGTCACCATTCAGCTGAGTCTACCATCATTCAGAGGGTTGTCATCATCATGTCAAGTTCCATTGGGTCATTTCACACCTTGTTCATGTTTCAGTTGCGCCTATGGCAAGGTTCATTTCCCTCTCCTAGGGTTTTGAAGCTAATTTCTCTTGGATGGTCAAATCATCGGAAAAATTGTATCCTAATGTTCATACACTTTCCCCTATCCATAAAATACCTTATCAAACACTTCACATCACTGAGATTCCCCAAATTCCTCATTTTCACACAAACCTTAGTTTCTTGCTACAACCTGGCAATTTTCTATGGTTGGGCCTATGTTTTTCCTTTTTGGACCCCTTCCCCTCACTCAATTTCTAAGATTCCACTTTCCCCTACTTCCTAACATCCCTACATACTTCCCAAAATTTCCTCAAGAATTTAGAAGCTCCCTATCCCCTTCATTTCACTTCATTTCGGCAAATTCCTTGTCCCACACATCGGGATATGTTTCACTCAAATGATGTTTCCGAGAAGTCAAAGATGAATTTGGGAAAACTGAGAGATTTTTTTTCCATAACATATCAAGGAATAAAAACCTCCTTCCCTTTTTACACAGGTGTTATGGTTCTGAAGAAATGTCAAAAAATACAATTGCCTTGGGAGAATTGATGCACCTCTGGAGAAACCTCCTGAAAATCAAGTTTTCTCCTAGCTCAGTTAGCCAAATGACTTGTGTAATGATCCAAAAGATAACTAGAGACAAGTATCTTTCCAATGAGCTATCATGAGGTAAATTGGGAGTTGCGTAAGGCATTCAAAAGTTGATTGTAACAACACTCTGCCTTTAGGAAACCTCATTTGGCACAGTTCGACCAGTCTTGGGAGATTTGATTTTTGATAGAGAAAATTAATTCCAAATCGAAAAATTCCAGTTGATTTGGAAAGTAGACACAAATTTTTTTCCAATGAGCTATCCTGAGCTCAATTTGGGATTGCAAAAGACATTCAAAAGTTGCCTGCAACAGCACTCTGCCTTGAGGCAGCCTCATCTGGCACAGTTTGACCAGTCTTGGGCGAGTTGATTTTTGGCAGGTCAAATGAAATCCAAATTGAAAAATTATAGTGGGGTTGGAAATTAGACATGATAGGCTTTCCAACACGCTATTCTGTGCTCAATTTGGACATCATTCAGGCCTCCAAACGTCACCTGGGAAAGAGCACGACGCACAAGAGGAGGAGCGCAGTGGTTTTATAAATATTTTCACTCCATATGGTCAGTTATACAAGTGGCAAAAGAAGGAAAAGGGTCACCCAAGCCATTTTTCATGTTTGTAACACTACACCTATAGCTGATGGTTGGCTCTCCACCTTCATTTGGTGACCCTTGGTCGTTATGTCTCTTCATAGCACATTCTATATATTGTATGAAAACCATTTGCAAAGCAAGTTGGTTGGTTGGCTTGTAACTTCTGGGAGACTGTGGGAAAGAAACTTTGTTTCTGCATTGTATATCTTTACAGAGAATTAATGAAAGGTAGCAGCTCTGATTCATGAGATTCATGTGGTTGTGAGTGTAGCAAATGTGCCTCTTATGTTTCATATGTATCTTGTTATGTTTCATAGTTCATTTCATATTCATTTATGGTGAAAATTTTCGAGTGAGATCAGGTAGAATTCAATTCTATTGCTCTACTTGTGGGAAAATTTCATGTGCAATGTTTCATTCTTCTGTTGAAAAGGATTCATGTTGTCCATGCCCTTTTCACCTTATTAATCAATCTCTCCATTTCTTTGTTATGTTCCATAGTTTCATTTCGTATCCATTTCTGGTGAAATCTTTTGAGTGAGATCAGGTAGAATTCAAAACTATTGCTCTACCTGTGGGAAAATTTCATGTACAATGTTCATTCTTCTATTGAAAAGGATTCATGTTTTCCATGCCCTTTTCACCTTCTTAATCAATCTTTCCATTCCGCCTTATTTTAAAACTAAATTACTATGCTTTCAGCCTACCTTGCCTCATGAAATAATCTGTGCCTTCATGTTAAGTTCTCTTTTCATTGAGGTCCAGTGGTCTCATAACATCCCAGAAACACAGTCATTCATAAAAATCACTCCTTATTATCATTTCCACTTACTAGCCTAAGATAAATAATTCCTTTGAAAGTCATCTCAGTCCTTTTTGTTCATCTATTCACTGAGTGTGACTCAGAGAGAGCCCTCTCCTGTTCTGGTAGGGCTAGCTACCAGACTGAGCGTGGTTTGTGGTTACCTTGAAATTTTCCTTCCTTCAGCTTGAGGCAGCTTTAGCTGCTAACAAGTACAAGCAGTGGATCAACTCCTACAAAACCGCACAACCATGCTGGCCCACCTTAGAGAGAATCTTCATCAAGACGAAAACCGCATGAAGCAACATGCAGATCAACGTCGCTCAGAATGCAAATTTCAAGAAGGGAATAAAGTATTTTTGAGGCTGCAACCATATAAGAAAAAATAACTCAAAGACAAGGGTTGTCAAAAATTATCTCCAAAATTCTATAGACAATATCAAGTACTTCAGTGCATTGGAGAAGTCACCTACAAGCTAGCTTTGCCACCCACTGCAAAAATCCATCCAGTCTTCCATGTCTCATGCCTCAAGAAAGTGATTGGGAATCATTGCAGAATTCAAACTAGTCTACCTGAAGTGGATGAAGAAGGGTTAATCTGGCTCCAACCTGAACATGTTCTTGACGCACGAGAATGACACCTGTGTGGCTGCACGATCAAGGAAGTCCTCGTCAAGTGGAAAGACACCTCTTCGGAAGATGCAACCTGGAAACCAACCGCTATCCTTCAGCAGTTTCCACAGCTTCAGCCTTGAGGACAAGGCTATTCTTATGGGGGAGGGCATGTTAGGGTCCAACCCTAACCCCCTTATTTATGTAATAGGATCGAGTCATAGTTATAGTTAAGTAAAGAGTCAATAAAGCCCATATTAATAATTGTAAGTGGTTAACCCGCATTTAATGCAGGGACCACAATTAGTTGCAAATGGGCCATGGTATTAATAAGAACCATGGTATTTCCCCATGGTATTGCATGTATGAATCCTATATAAAGGATAGAGACTCCCCTCAAGTAGCATTGTGTCTTATTTTGTAATTGAGCTCAGCTCTATTGGAGGTTGCCCCCTCGAAGAGGCAAGTGAACATTACTTTATGAATAATAAAATACTTGCTATTATTTTTCATTGTTCTATGTTTTGGGTATATTTCTTCGCATATTTAGTATTCTGGTATCATCTTGCAGGTGAAGAGCATAACACCTATGCTCAGCCACAGCCTCAGTGGAATGCATCTCATCAGGGGTGGAGGCCCCAATACAAATCTCTTCCTGCTATTATGCCTCCACCACCTTCCCAACCACAACTATTACCTTCTGCTCCACCAAGGCAACCCAAAATGCCTACCCAGCCAAATCCAAACCCAAACTACAGACAGGCTCAACAAGTGTCTAGTGGGGAACCATCATGCCCAACTTATGTTGTGGAGATTCAAGAAATCAACTTGTGATATAGGAAAGTTCTCCAAAATAGCCAGCCTCCACCAAGGAAGGTTGAGGAAGATAAAGAGGAAAGAGAACCTAAATCAAATCCCCCCTTTGTTGAGAGACTATCTGCAACAGTCCAACCTACCCCAGAAGAAACTGAACTCCTAGGAGAATTGAAACATTTATGTGTGAAGATACCACTTCTCCGAGCCATAAAAGATGTGCCTATCTACAATAGGTTTATCAAAGAGAAGTGTTTTATGCATCCAGGAAGGCACAAGAGGGATGCCCCAACCATTAATGTCATAGGGCAACTGTCCGACCTGATGTTGGGGCAGGTAATCTTTCCAAAATATCTAGACCCTGGAAGCCTAGTAGTCGATGTCCACATCAATGGCACCATGATCCCACACACCTTGATTGATCTAGGAGCTGCCATTAATGTGATGACAAAGGACACAATGCTCAAACTCAACCTCCAGGGCTCCTTGAGGAATATCATGACCGTGCTACAGTTTGCAGACTGCTCCACCCTGACCCCTGAGGGGATTGTGGAAGATGTGATGGCCTCCATTGATTCTTGGGAGTACCCTACTGATTTCTTAGTTCTCCAGCCAAAGGCAAAGCTCACTAGGTATCCTCTCATTCTGGGAAGATCCTAGTTGGCTACCGCCAATGCCTACAACAGCTGTCGAGTTGGGAACATGACCATAAAGAACGGGCATATGTCCAAGTAGTTAATCCTATATCCTCCTGCCCAACCCTTGCTAGAACATGATCTACCTCTTTGGTTGGAGGAGGAAGATAAGGATGAAGTCTATTCTACACTGCTTTGTGTGTTGGAAATCGCCATGGGGGGAAAACCACAAGATGAGAATGATATGATTGAAAATCTGATTCAGAATCCACCTCCCAGTGTATCACCATTAGACGACATAGTAAGAGAAACCCAAAACAACCTCTCAATTTATCTCTGTGTGGCTGACTCCACTCCTCTAGATGTTAAGAATATAGAGTTCAGCCCAGAAAGAACCTTGAAAATCGATCCATCCCTATCCACTTCCTAGGAGAAGGAACTATGTAACTTGCTAAGAAAACACCTATATGCCTTCACTTGGAGTCATAAGAAGATGAAGGGAGTGCACCCTTCAGTATGTACTCACCATATATACATCAAGGAGGATTGCAAGCCAGTCAGGCAGCCTCAAAGGAGGATGAATCCAACATTTAAATATATTGTTAAGGAAGAATTGCAGAAATTGCTTGATGCAAGATTCATCTATCCCATCTCTGACAGTGAATGGGTCTCTCCTTTGGTGCTAGTGCCAAAGAAAAATGGTAAGTGGAGAATCTATGTCGACTATTGGGAATTGGAAAAAGCCACTGAAAAGGACCATTTTCCTTTACCTTTCATAGATCAAGTGTTAGATGGTCTGGCAGGGAATTTTTTTTTCTCTTTCCTAGATAGGTTTAGCAAGTACAATCATATTCAAATAAGCCTGGAAGACCAAGATAAGACCACCTTCACTTGTCCTTAGGGTACCTTTGCATACTGGGTCCTTCCTTTTGGTTTATGTAACACTCCAACCACTTTCGAAAGAGTGGTATTGAGTATATTTTTTGAATTAGTTCATGATGCAGTAGAGATATACATGGATGACTTTACTCCTTATGGCTCTAACTTTCAGGAAGCCTTATCTAATCTAGGAAAAGTTCTAGACAAGTGCATTGAGATGAACCTGTCCCTTAGTCCAGAAAAATGTGAATTTTTGATGACTTAAGGGACTGTGCTAGGTCATGCAATATCTCAACAGGGATTGCAGGTGGACCCCAACAAAATTGCCATCATCCAAAGGGTCCCACCTCCTCAAAAGGTGAAAGATGTCAAAAGTTTCTTAGGCTTAGCGGGGTGTCACTGGAGATTCATTAAATATTTCAGCAAGCTAGCCTCTCCTTTGTTTGGCCTCTTAGGTAAAGATGTCGAGTTCATATGGTCAGAAAACTGTCAAGAGGCCCTAGATACCTTGAAGAGAAAGCTCATGACTGCCCCAATCCTGAGAGGCCCAAACTGGGCTCTACCTTTCCACATTCACACAGATGCCTCAAACAAATCAATAGGAGTAGCCTTCGGATAAATTGATGAAAAGTTACCTTATGCCATATATTTTATAAGAAAAAATTTGTCAAAGGCAGAGTTAAACTATACAGTGACCTAGAAGGAACTCCTAGCTATCGTGCATTCCTTAAACAAATTTAGACATTATATCTTAGGCTATCAAACCTTTGTGCACACTAATCATGCTACAATTAGATATTTAATGAATAAACTAGATGTGAATGCTCACATTATTAGATGGTGTCTTTTACTGTAGCAGTTTGATTTGACCTTTATTGATAAGCTTGGTAAAGAAAATGTTGTTATTGACTTTTTGTCTAGAGTAAATTTTCCTACAGGTGAAGAAGGAATGGTGGATGACCAAATGCCAGATGAACATCTGTTTTCTATCTCAGTGCTCTCTCCATGGTTTGTTGATATAACAAACTACTTGTTTTCAACACAATTTCCACCTCGCCTATCCTCAAAAGAGAAGAGCGAGATAGTAAGGAAAAGTGCCCATTTCACCTAGATTGGGGGCAATCTCTTCAAACTTGATCCAGATCAGATCTTGAGAAGATGTGTCAGGGAGGAGGAAGTCTTTGACATCCTCCTGACATGTCATGATGAGCCTTGTGGAGGTCATTTTACACCAAAAAGAACTGCCTTCAAGATACTGCAAGTAGGCTACTACTGGCCCACTCTTCATTGGGATGTGAGGAGATATACCGGCTAGTGTGATCAATGCTAGAGGATGGGGAAACCTACTCCAAAGGATGAGATTCCTATGCAACCTCAAGTGACCTTTGAGCTATTCAAGAAGTGGGGCATGGACTTTGTGGGTCCTATCAGCCCTCCTTCAAAGCAGAATCAATACATCATTGTGTGCACTGATTACCTGAAAAAGTGGGCAGAGATGAAAGTAATCAAAGCAGTGACAGAGGAAAAAGTAGCTGAATTTTTTAGAGAGAACATATTCTACAAGTTCGGGTATCCAAGAGAATTGGTCACAAATCAAGGTAGTCGGTTTACTTCCAATTTGATTGAAGACATGCTCACACATCATAGAATCAAGAACAAGACTTCAACCCCTTACCATCCACAAGCCAATGGGTAGGTGGAGGTCACTAACAAAGCATTGGAAGGGATCCTAACAAAGGCAATGAGCAGTAGCAGAAAAGACTGGGCAGACAGATTAGTTGAGGCCACTTGGCCTACAACACAACATGGAAGACCACTATAGGGTTCACAGCCTATGAGCTGATCTATGGGAAGAAGACTTTGCTATCAATAGAATTTGAATTCAATACCCTAAGGTTGGAAGCTCAGCTAGACCTAGACCTCAACCATGCACAAAAGAAAGATTACTTCAGCTCAATGGTTTGGATGAACACAGAATGAAGGCCCTTCTCCATACAGAGGTAGTTCAGCTTCAGAGAAAGATATGGCATGAAAAAAATATCAAGGAGAAGCAATTCCAAGAGGGAGATTGGGCATTACTCTATGCTTCAATATATAAATATTTCAAGGGCAATTTAAGGACAAGATGACTGGGACCCTACACTATGGAAAAATGCAATGAAAATGGTTCAGTTCTAATCAGAACCATTGATAATGAAGCCATCCCCATGCTTGTCAATGGACATCGCTTGAAAGTCTACAAGAAACCCCTCTCCAAGTGAGAGTTCATTGAATATTTGAATAAGATAGTGATGGTAGTGAAGCATGTCTTAGCCTCCACTTCACCCACTCACTAAAGAAAAAGGAAAAAAAGGACTCAAGTGAAAACCTCCATGAGGCACTTGAGTCCCATCATTCGGTTGAAAACCTCTTCTGAGGCGGCCTAGTGCTGTCAAAAAAAAAAGAAAAAAGAGAGAGAAAAATAAGATCCCTGGGTGAAAACATCCCTTGGAGGCGCCCAGGGTAGGCAATTAGGGTGAAAACCTCCTTGAGGCGTCCTAGTTGTTTTCAAAGAAAAAAAAGAGAGAGAAAAAGAAAAATGAATTTCCAATTGCATTATAGGTTTGCAGGAGGACTACAGGAAGCAGAAGAAGGTGCCAAGGGAGCCCTGAAACCAACACCAACACCTATCCTACCTTCCCACACTTTTCTCCATCATTCTTGGCATTTTTTTCACCTCACTGTGCTTATTTTTCAAAAAATATGTTTTCTACAGGAGGTTCTGTGTTTTCTACAGGAGGCTCTTGTAGGAATTACAGAGAGCGAGAAATGGATATAAAATGCAGTTTCAGGGACAGAGAAGCTTCATAAAAAGTCTATAAATCCTCCTGTAGTCTTCAAACCTCCTTTCCATCATTTCCAAGCCTGCATCACACCCCAAGCATCATTCTTCTTCTTGTCCAAGAAAAACGCAGAGAAAAAACAATTGTCAAGGAAAAGAAAAAACAAAAAAATAAGAGAGTAGGTAGCACCATCAACCTCACCTGAAGCCTACCTATTACCTCTCCATCTCTATCTACATCTCTGGAATCATCCTCAGAGCTCCAAGCATAAAAAGAAGCTGAAGTTTCAAGGGGAGAAGCAACTACAGGAGCTCCTGTAGGAATTCTTGTAGTAGCTGATCCCATTAAAATCTAGCATCAACAACAAGAGGGTGCAAATATGAAGGTTGAAGAAGACACCTAAAGCTCAGATCTAGCTTGAGGAGAACTTGCACAAGGCACAACCACACATAAGCAAGCAGACAACATGCATCCAAAGAAACAAGGGCATGCAGCAGAGAGAAAGAACCACAACTCCTCACAAGGAAATACATTCGAATCTCAGGTAAGTAACTAACCCACTCCTCTGTTTGCATTTTTGTAATTAGAAGGCATACAAAAGTCATGAGATGGTTGAGGTTGAATTAGGGAAAGGTGGCCAGTTAACTTGGCCACCTTCATCTAGTTGAATCCACTCATCTGAAGATGTCACCCACACGTGCGCACAGTCAACTCAAGAAAGATGTCAAGGACAAGTAGTGGAGGAAGTGTGAACTCCGATGAAATCATGAGGGATGATTACGAGGAAAGGGCCATGATGACAAGGCAGGTAGGGACCAACGGTCCAAATATGGCCAATTTACACTTTGCCAGGTAACCCTCCATCACTAGAAATATCCATAGAAAGTAATAAGTACTCCTCCCTAAGCACTCTCACTACCTTTTTCTTCATCCTCTCCTCGAAACTCCACTCCTGCAATCTCCTCATGCCCCCACAGCCTCATAACCATCGTTCTCCATTCATCTCTCCCATATTCCTGCTCTCAGTGTTTTCCATAGGAGAACTTGCAGGTTTTACAAGAGAACCTAAAGGAATTCTACAGGAGGGCCAGTAGTGTTCTATAGGAGGGCTAGTGAGTTGTTTTGAAGGGAGAAAACATGGGTTTTAGCACAATTCTCGGGCTGAGGAGGTAGGTTCTATGCATACCCCTATTGAATATCAAAATATGAAATAAGTGGTTTAATTTTGAGGAGGAAATAAAGCCTTTACGTGGAGGAAATACATAAAATAATTTCTACTTATTTCATATAAAAAAACACAGTCTCACAGTTTCTCTATTTTTCTTCAAAAATTGTTGTTTCCATCTCCACATTTGGTTTCCCAAAGAAGCATAAACAAAATGACAGGAGGTTTGATGAGGAAGGAACCTACCAAATCCTCCAGGCTCCATGCACATCCCCCAAGTAGTGGACATATTCACAAGAGAAAATTGGATGAAATTTTTTGAGAAATTATGAGGGTTTGATGAGGAAATTGCTCAAGAATTTTCCCACTCTTTGGTCCCTCACACCAGAAGACATGCCACTGTCAACTTTAGAGGCCTTTCCATGGAGATAACCCCTGAATTTATCAGTAGGGTCACTACCCTTCCTCTTGGATTGCCTTGGATTAAGGATGAGAAACCAATTAGACAAGATGCTAAACAAAACTTTTTCCAAAACAATGAAACCCCTATAGAGGAAAAAAATGGAATTAGAAGGGCTAGCATACCATATCATTGGGATGAGGTTAGCTACCAAATAATAAAATATATTTCCTATGAGGGGAGGTACAACATTGTCTATGGTTACCATTTTAGAATCCTCCATGAATTAAGATATGGCATGGACACTCCAGCCCCTCAGATGCTCAACATCCCCTACTTCGTCCTGCAGTCTCTCATTGACTCTAGCAATATGTTGATAATAATAATGAGAGGGGGGGGGTGAATCAGTATTATCTAATTCTTTTGCCAAATCTTCCTTATTTATACTTTGAATTATTTTTGCATACCAATACCATAAATAATGAGCATGAACAAGAAAAGCAGTCACATCAAAGAACACAGATATAAGGTGGAAACCCAATGTGGGTGAAAACCACCTGCTGCAATATGTCTCTATCTTCTTTCAAATTAGAAACTCCCTTTACAATGGTCTTGTACTAGTGCAATCCTTTACCAGTACGCAGGCTGCAACCTGCAGAGAGCTACAACTCTCTCTCGTTTTCCAGTCTCTCCTGGAAGGGAGCTACAACCCCCTACTTCTTTTCAAGGACCACTTTTTCATAAATTTTCAAACTTGCGGCGTCTCCTGCGGCGCCTTCCTGCGGCGTCTCCTGCGGCGCCTCCTGCGGTGTCTCCTGCGGTGCCTCCA
>APFE030557746.1:0-20290 GCA_000404065.3 Pinus taeda | reverse complement strand
AACTTTTCTCTGCATAAAATTCCGTGAACTTTTCTCTACATGAAATAAACTTTTCTTTGCATAAAATTCCGTGAAATTTTCTCTACATGAAGTAAACTTTTCTCTGCATAAAATTCCGTGAAATTGAAAATAACTTTGCTGCACTATAATTTATCATCTGATTGATTTGCCATCAAGGACAAAACTTGTCTCATAATGCCAACACCCAATGCTTCTCTTCTCTTCAACCATGTACACATACATCCAATGTACATCACACGCATACACCCACCCACAATATACCACACAACACATACACCTACACTTGGTGTACAACACAACACATACACCTATGCCCGGTGTACAACACAACACAATACATACACCTACACTTGGTGTACAACACAATACATATAAATACACAGAGTACAACACAACCAATACACATGTCACAATGCAATGACTACACAATACACATAACATAGTACCACATGTGTACAACACAACATGTACAATGTGTACACAATACCACATGTGCACAATGCCACCTGCACAATGTGCACAAAAAATCATATGTACATAGCACCACATGCACGACATGTACACAACACCACCTGCACACAACACCCCATGTACAAAAATTACACAACACCACATGTTCAATTATGCACACAACACCAAACATATACATAACACCATATGTACAACATGCACACCACGCCATATGTACACAACACCGCATATGCAACATGCACAAAGCACCATATGTACACAAAATCGCATATTCAACATGCACATAACACCATATGTACACAACACTCCATAAATAATCTGGGAGGATCCATAAATAGAAGTGGCCTTGAAAAATAGCTCAAAAACGAAAACCCTCAGATGGAAGCAAAACTAGGACCAGATCGTTGTGCTCATCTCGCTGATTCCAACCGTGCAAACGACATTCAAATCCAAGTTCGTACGCTAAATTTATAGCTAGTTAAAGTTTTGGTTAAACTTAGCCAAGTGGCAGTCACTAACGAGGCAACAATTTGGAAGAGTCACAATGAATGAAAAATGGCAGTCAGAATAGATGAATTTATCGCCTCTTTAATTTCTCTAACATCGCCTGTTCAAAAGTAAAAATAAAAATAATATTTTTGAAGTGGTGGGTTGTCAACCCCACCACCCCCCCCAACTGTCTGACACATATATATAACATATATATTTAAAAAGGGTGGGTGTACCACCCCCAATGGACCTGCCCAACCCCAGTGGAACAACATTATATGTAACCACCGACGAATCATATTAACTACCGAAACATAAATATACCAACCCCGTTGAAACCACAACCAAAATTAAACAATGGTTGAACCATATGCTATTTCAAGATTCAAACATAGAACCACCTTCTTACAACGTGCCAACGACCCACGTTAGTGGCTTCGCCTACCACATATATTTAAACCTTCATTCAATTGCTCATGGAAACCTAGCAACGGAGGAGCAGTGGAGGTCCGGGTGCAGAACCCTAAGTGGTCTAGAGGAGTGGAACCTTGAGCGAGGTATCTTTCGAGATGCTGAAAAGATTCTCTTAGAGGGCTAGAGGTGATGGTGTCAAAATTTGACAAGTTATAGTCGATTTTACATGTTTTTGTGCCAAGAATCCAACTGTGTTGTCTGTTTCTCCAGCCGAGGTTTCCATTTTCAGGCCATAATCCGACTTGGAGGTATAATGGTCATTTTTGTAAAGTTTCTTATAACTGATTTCTTTGATGCCACTTCATAAAAGAAGGCCTCCCCACTTTGAGCAAGGACTGAAGACGTAGCCACACTAGGTGAAATCCGTAATAAAATTATTTGTTTGCCTTTGATCTCATGGTTGCTTTATGTTTTCTGCTTCTTTTTCATGTGTTAAGTTACTTGGTTAATATGCTCTTTTATATGTAATTCTGAATGCATCCTTGAAGTTAAAAGATATGGATCAAGTTTGATATTAGAGAAGCCTTATTCTTGATGCGAGTTGCATGAGTGAATGCTAACCAAGAGTAAGCTCCAAATAGGTGAAGTAAAACTTAAATGCTTTGATCCTGAAGTGGGGCGTCCACCAAGAAGACAGAACATGGTAGATGAGGAAGCTAGAATCGAGGAAGAGCGAAATTATCGCAAGATCTTCTTCACCACAACATAGAAAGTTGATAGGTTGTTTGCAGAGTATGAGAAGACAATCAGGCCTAAGAAGAAAGAGCCATATTACCATGCATCGGTAAATCATGAAGGTGGAAGAGGAGATTCTCCTGAACTACCCTCTCCATCCTCTAGTGATAGTTATTCTTCTTCTTCTTCTCATCACTCTAACATGCATCATAGAAATACATCTAAGAAGCCATTTTTAAAGCTAGATGTAAAGTTTGATTTGCCCACATATAATGGAGAATGTAAAGCAGAGAAACTAAATAGTTAGATTAGATAGATCGAGGTTTATTGTCAGATTCAACAGATTGAGGAATATGAGGTAAAGATCCAATTGTCATCTCTTCGACTGAGTGGCACCGATATCGTCTAGTGGGAGAGCAAGTTGCATAAAGGCAATAAAAACCTGGGTAATATCCTTTCTTCTTGGTCCAATTTTGTTTCTGCATTAAAATATTTGTTTTATCTTTTGGGTTATCGACAAAAGGCTTTAATGGAATGGAAATATTTAAGGCAAGGAAAGGGTCAAAATGTACAAAGCTTCACAAAAGAATTTAGAAAACAAGCAATGAATTTGGGCATTTCACTTGATTCTCCTAAAACTATAACAAAGTATATTGGTGCTTTACATAGTTACATCAAACATTCTTTGTTATTATTTGAGTCTACTACTATTTATGCGGCCAGTGTGAAGGCCATTCACCTTGAAGAAGGGGCAAGAATGATAAAGAAGAGCAACCAAAGAAATCATCTTTCAAACCTCATAATGGCAAGTTCAAAGGAAAAGGCAAGGGAAAGGATAAGAATGCAAATACAACCAAGAAGGACGAAGGAGCAAATCCATCTTGCATACATTGCAAGAAGGAAGGCCATGATGATTAACACTGTTGGAAATTGTATCCGGAGTTGAAATCAAAGAGATTTGGGGGAAAATGCAAGAAACGACAATGGCAACTGTGCAGCAGGACCTTGGATCTGATTTCGGTGACAAGACATTGATCACAATAGTGGGCACACAAGGTACTCTTTCTCCTCATGCTAATGAAAGTTCTGAATCACATGCAAGTACAAGTTCTTCAAATGAGCCTCTTGTTAATGAACAAAAGAGAATTGACACATTAGAGTCATAATGAAACATAATAAAGTGGAAACCTTGTTTGATCTGGGCTCAAAAGAAAATTTGATTTCAGAATCCTTGGTTAAAAAGTTAGGATTAGAGACCAAGCCTCATCCGAAACCATACTCGCTTGGTTGGGTGGGTGATAAAGAAAAAATACATGTAACCAAGTAGTGTAGAGATAGATTTGTGATTACATCCAAACTAGTTGATGAGGTTGATCTTGATGTTGTACCCTTGGATATCTATGGTATTGTATTGGGGAGTTCGTATTTGTATGACAGAAAAACAATTTTCTTTCGCCATGAAAACAAGTACCATCTTATGAAAGATGAGGTGGAATACATTGTTAGAGCTCATCGCACCAAAATCAATGCCAATATTGTAAGTGCAGGTTAGATGAAGAGATTGATTAATTCCAGCAAAGGGTGCATGCTCATGGTTGTGAGAGAAAAATATGTTGAGACATCTAAAGCTTTCCAAGGTTGTGATCCCACTCATAAAAAGGAATTGTATGAAATTGTTTCTAACTATGGTGGATTTTTTCAGGAACCAAGTGGGTTGCCTCCAAAGCGTGAGATCCAACATGAGATTCACTTGCAGCAGGATGATCATTTACCAAACATTGATATGTACAGGTTGTCAACTATCGAGATGGAGGAGATAAAGAAGTGGGTACATGAATTGATGAACCAAGGGGTCATAATACCAAGTTCTTCTCCATGTGGTTCACATATAATGTTGGTGCTGAAAAAGGATGACACATGGAGGATGTGTGTAGACTGCATGGCACTCAACAAAATAACGGTGAAGAATCGGTACCCTCTCCCTCGCATTGATGATTTTTTAGATCAATTGAAAAATATTATCTATTTCACAAAACTGGACTTGCGCAGTGGTTATCATCAGGTCAGGATTGCAGAACAAGACGTATGGAAGACTACTTTCAAGACAAAGAATGGGTCCTTTGAATGACTGGTGATACCATTCAGATTGTTCAATGCTCCAACGACATTAATGAGGGTGATGAATGATATTTTTATGCATTTTCTTGATAATTTTGTACTTGTGTATCTTGATGACAATTTTGTTTACAGTAGGACATGGGATGATAAGGCGTGTCATGTTAAAAAGTGCTTGATGTTTTGCAAATAGAAAAATTGTATATCAAAATTTCTAAATGTGAGTGTGGGAAGACCTATTTGGTTTACTTAGGTCACATTGTTGGAGGTGGACAATTGAAAATAGATCCTTCTAAAATTGATGTGATTGTAAAGTGGTCTAGACCCACCAATATTATAGAGGTTCATAGCTTTTGGGTGCAGTACAATACTGGAGAAGGTTCATTTCCAACTTCTTCGTCATTGCATCCTCCTTACATGCATTAAAGAGTGTGAAGCGAACCATTTAGTGGGGAGGAAAGCAGTAGAAAGCCTTTGATACACTGAAAGAAAAGATCAACATTGGACCAGTTTTGGCCTTACCTGACCTCAAGCAACCTTTTGATATCAAGACAGATGCCAGTGGATATGCCATGGGAGATGTATTGATGCAGCAAAAGAAACCTATATGTTACCATTCAGATACACTCTCCCAAGTTGTTGTGAACTATCCCACATACGAGAAGGAGTTGTATACCTTGGTGCAAAGTGCGAAGAAGTGGAAGCACTATTTGATCGACAAGGAGATAATTATTCACACATATCACTAACCCTTGTAGTACCTTCAGTCACAGACCAAGCTTCAACAAGCATGTCATTTCATATGGATGGGATTCCTTCAACATATTCACTTGGTAATAAAATACAAGAAGAGTACCAACAATAAAGTGGCAGTTATGCTTTCTCGCCCTCCTATTTTTGCATCTATAGTTTTACAAAATGCCTCTTTATCTTTTGAAAGTTACGCTGAACAATATGTTGATGATGATGATTTTAAGGAGATTTATACAAAGCTAACTCATGGATCACAGGTGGATAATTACCATTTTTAGGGAAATTTGTTGTACTACCTTGGAAAACTTTGTATCCCCACAAATAAATGAATACATGTAATCAAAGAGGCACATACCTCTCTTGTGTCGGGTCATTTTTGTGTAGGAAAAACTTTGTGTCATTTGCAGAGGTTGTGTTATTGGCCTCACATGAAAATTTTTGTGACTCGATATGTAAAGGGATGTGTGTTGTGTTCAGTTAACAAGCCCACTAATAGAAAACTAGGGCTTTACACACCACTCCATGTTTCAAGTCGTCCATGGGAAAGTGTGTTGATGTATTTTGTAGGTGGTTTGCCTTTGTCTAGGAGAGGTCACGACTATTTGTATGTCGTTGTGGATAGATTTAGCAAAATGTGTGTATTAATTCCTTGTAAAAGTAGGTCATTATAACACAGACGGCTCATCTCTTCTTCCAATTTGTATGGGTCCATTTTGGGTTTCCCACATCCATTGCATATGATCGAGACTCTCGCTTTCTTGGAGAGTTTTGGATGAGTTTGTGGAGAATGATGGACACCAATTTGAAGAGGAACACAACATTTTATCCACAGACCAACGAATAAACAAAGGTTGTCAACCGCACAGTGATACACTTAATCCGAGGCTATTATGGCAAGCATCCCAAGTTGTGGGACAAGCAACTTTCTTATGTACAACATGCATATAACTATGCAGTGCATTCATCCACTTAGAGCTCACCATTTGAGACATGCTTTGCCTATTTTCCAAAGGATCCCTTAGAAATCGTTTTTGGGAGAGATAAAGATTCCAATAGGCAAGTTGACATGGACTGTAAAATCCCGAACAACGAAATAATCAACCGATCTAGGACATCTAGGTGTTCTATTTAAAAATAATTGCAATCAAAACACGGAACACAACATGATCTAAAAATGCAACCTTTATTTATATTAATGACTGAAGAAAATGATACATGCCCATATAATAAATTTCAAGCGCCTGCAATGGCATGCACAACTTCTTATCAAAAGAGAAGACAAATGCAATGAAGCACAATTGTGGACCCTAGATGGATTAACTAGTCAAAATAACACTCGTGGGGTTTTCAACATTGCAATCAAACTGGAACTGGCTATGCCAAGTTCTCAAGAAAAACACAACAAGATAGATAAACTCGAATGATCCAAATGCTTAGCTTCTATCCCCCTTTATAGGTTTGATGGACTCTCTAAAGACCCTATTTTATTATTTTCCTTCGAAAACTGAAGGCAAATACCATAGGTTGATAACATGGGAAAATACCATGGACATATTTTGTCCATTTTGACTAGATCAAGAAAGGGAATATTACAAATCCTCCTGCCCAAAGATTACTCACCCTCAAACAATTCACTGCTATCACAATAGAAGCATTGATACCAGGATCCCATACAACCCAGTGTGTTATTCCATACCTCCATGCTACATGATCCTGAATGGATCCTTCGATACCTGGATCCCAAACAATCCTTTAACCAATCCTTCCCTCCATGGATTCATCTGGATCCCAAACAATCCTCCCGCCAATCCTGGCCCAAATGAATTCTCCTGGATCCTAATGCCACCTAAGTCCTGGGACTTGTGGTTTATGGTACCATCTCAACCCTCCATCATTGCCCGTGCCAAAGAGTCCAAGCTGAAATATGCCCTTGGCTATGAGTGTCCTCCTAGGAATCAACCCATTAATAGAGTACCAACTCATAATTTCTTGCTAATCCATGCCTTGGGAAGGTTGAATACTTGTAAATCTACTATGTTGATGTTCCTCAATGCTCAACTCATGTTGCTCCACTCGGTCACCCAACATGATGCATTTGGAGAACTTTGCCATGCTCTTCACAAGTATAAGGGGGGTTGGTAGTGTTGCAAGCCTTATCTATGTACTCCTGTAGAGGGATGCTCTAGAACTCCGAATTGTATTCCTGTTGTTGCCTTGTGAGGGACTTGAGTCATTCCTCAACACTAGACAACTGGATCGTTGATTCGACACATACCCCTATGAGCTCCTCAAATTTTCTATTCTCCTGTAAGACAGTGTCTCGAATGTCCAGATTCTCTGCTTCAACATCATAAGATCTGTCTTGAAATGCATGATCCTTTCCCAAAATTCCTCTACTAGAAATTCTCGTGCCCTGCTGAGTGTCTCTGTATCTGTCTACACCAGATGACCACAACTTCAACTTGAACGTTTGACTGACCCTCCAAAAATGGCTCATCTTGCATACTATATTTGTCATGCTTCCCCACATGATCATGCTCATAATGTTGGTTTATTATTATTGGCTACTCATTTGATTCTCCTTGAATGTCTTCTTCCTAGCCTTCTCCATATGTGGGGATAAGTTGTCCACCCTTTCTGATTGTCAAACATGGATGCATTGGTGGATTGTTATCTATACTTGATTGCTCATACTCTTTAAGTATGTTCTCATGGATATCTATAGACTCAACTACCTCATCATCAAGAGGAATTGCCTCCTTCCTTTCCCCATGTACTTTGTCAAGCTGACTGATTATCATCGACTTGTCCTGCAAGTTTCTCTAAAAAACATGGTGTTGTTGCTCACCATCTATACTTGATTGCTTGGATCCTTCATAGGTTATCTTTTGAAAAATGATGAACCCAACTATGGATGAATCCCCATGATCATCCCATGTTGCCTCCTTATCAGCTGGACATGAATAGTTAAGGGCCCAAGGTCCCTTGCAGATAAATCATAGTCCTCTCCTCCTTAGTTCATTCTTGTTGCAGATTTTCTTCTTGCTTCCTCCATCAAGCCTTCTCAACTCCTTCCAGTCAGCACCCTTCTGAGAAATTTTATGTTTTTCCTGACCAACTTCTCGACTAGATCATAGGAAATTGGTGATCCCTGTGGTTCCTTCCTCCAAATGGTCAACAATTTGGATCTTAGTACCTTGCAGATGTCAGCATCACCTTCTAAGAATAAAGACACAATATTTTGCATGCTTGTTTTGACATGGTCTGAATGAGCTGATGTAATACTGGTGTAAAAGTTTTGGAGCAACTGAAATATCAACTCATCACATTCCAGATTCAGCATGAATGTGCCAAAGATGAATTCTGCCATGAGTCTTTAAATTCTACACCACATCTGAAATGTAGGAAGCATGATGTTATCAATTATTGAAGGGCTTCTAATATTAGCTGCAATATATCTCTCATGAGATCATTGTTTCAGGGCAGTAGTGATGATGTTAGAGTTATGACCCTGCTGAGGTAAGAATCAACTCTGAGCCTTACCTCTTCCCAAGGATGTTCCCAAAGTTTGGGTTATATCAATGCAATCATGGATGGCTTGAGATCCCAACTGAGTTTCTTCCATTTTGTCTGCCCCACCTTAGACATACATGTGTCTAATTCCTCTAACTTAAGAATGGCATCTCCTGACTTTATACACTCCAACTCGAATCCAAGTGCAAAGAGATACTTGCTTATGGCATATTCCTTTCAGATATCCTTTTACTGTTGAAGGATAGCATGGATCTTTTGAGAAAAAGGCTTATTGTTATGCTCTTTCTTCTGATTTTCACATTGTTTCCATTTTTGATCCACCGAAGTATTGCAGCATAGAGGACCAGTAAATGTACTACTATGTTGATTCCTGAGGCGTTTCCAAAAGTAAAGCAATGACATTCTAGCTTGGCATCAATGGATTTCAACACTTGGTCTTTTCTCTCTCCTTCACTTCCTTCAATAAAAATGATTTACCTCCTTTTAGCATAAATAACAAGCCCTTGTAGAAATAATAATAAATTGATCTCCTGCCATAATAACCTTGATATACATCTCCTATGTGCTAATACCACTCAAATATAATAGGAGCTAATCAATTGAAAACCTACGTCCAACTAGCTCAAGCTATTGGAGATAACATAACATCCTTCTAAGAAATCAATCTACACTAAGCAAATGATAAATATTTAGCCTCCATACCACTGTAAAATACCCGAGAAAAAATATGGCCACTATCTTTGAACACTTTATGCTATTTTATTTTCAACTAGCACTCCACTTAATTTCAAATAAACTCTGTCATATAAAATAAACTCCTTTCATGCAACCCATACGTTACGCCATACAAGAATTAAAAAGGGATCTAACCATTTATTTGATAATGGCAACCAATCACGTCAATTCATGGAACTCATACATTGAGTGTTACCGCGCAGTGTAACAAATGAATCTCTTAACCACAACGGATTTATATACACTCACTTGATGTGAGTGATTGAGACGACCCCCGGGTTCTATCCGGAACAACGCACTACGAATCAACCCACATTGTTGCAATGAGAATAATCATAGCATTCCCAGGCTTGATCTCCGTAGTGGAGGGCTACAGTCTTAGCTTAGATCTGGTTCACTTCTCAATATTCTGCCTCCCCTTATGATGGTGTAAGTGATACAATATGCTCTTTTTTCAGGAGCTTCCAGTGCATAATTTATCACAGAATAAGCCGCAATCTTTATGTGCATTACAGGGCCGACATGCCACAGGTATTCTTTATTGCTCCTTTTCGCCTGGTGTGCTTCGACAATCAACTACTACTCACACGTACACTTCTTTGACACATTGATAGATCGCACAGGGGTCTCGATCCATGTAATAGGAAAAGAAAAATCCGATCAATCCACTCCAAGGTAGACCAAAATAAATGCGCTTTTCCATGTGTGCACCGGTTCTACGACAGATCTTGGCACTCGCACAACAAGCTATCTTCAACATGGTTCAACAATAATCTATGCATCAAAGCTCAACAATACATTCATCATGCCATCTGGATGAAAATTATATTCCTGATAGAGATTCAACCTCAGAGATACTTGAAAAATTGATCCTCGGACGTGATTTGTGGCCAAGCTTACGTAACATATTTGGCATTTGAAAATAAGTGGAATTTCCAAGTGGTATTTTGACCCCTTTACCAAATGAACAAACATAAACCCTAGTTCTGGAATTCTTGTGAAACAAACCCTACACTTGGCTTCAACAATAGCTATTAGAACTCATATTTTTGGTCTTCAAGCTCGATCTATTAAATCTCGACTTCCAAAGGATTAAAGGATCTCATCTTAATAGTTGTACTTGGCCTGCAAACTCGATCTTCCTCAATATAATGCTCCAGTAAAATTCAATGGGATTTTATCTTTAGAATTTATCTTGCAAATAAACTCAATGATGGATAGAGAAATATTCCAGAATGGTTGATTAATGTGGCTATGGATAACGATTGAAATTGACAACACCAAAACTATATATATATATATATAAAAGAAACCCTTCGCCCCAATATAGATCTAGATCTGTTTCTTGAATTAACAGTAGGAAAATTTTCAAAATAAATCAACTAGGGTGATATTAAATACCATCGAAGATGAAAATGATAGCCAGGGTGAGAATAAATCCCACCGAAGTTCCGTGAAAAAACCCTTAGGTTGACACGATGCATAGCTCTGATACCACTGTAAAATCCCGAACAACGAAATAATCAATCGATCAGGCACATCTAGGTGTTCTATTTAAAAATAATTGCAATCAAAACACTGAACACAATAGGATCTGGAAATGCAGCCTTTATTTATATTAATCACTGAAGAAAATGATACATGCCCATACAATAAATTTCAAGCCCCTACAATGGAATGCACAAATTCTTATCAAAAGAGAAGACAAATGCAATGAAGCACAATCATGGACCCTGGATGGATCCACGAGACAAAATAACACCCACGAGATTTTTGTCCCTGGGATCAAACTGGAATTGGCCACGCCAAGTTCTCAAGAAAAACACAACAAGATAGATAAACCCGAATGATCCAAATACTTAGCTTCTATCCCCTTTTATATGTTTGATGGAATCTCTAAAGACCCTATTTTATTATTTTCCTTTAGACACCGAAGGCAAATGCCATGGGTTGATAACATGGGAAAATACCATAGTAAATACCATGGACAAATTCTGTCCATTTTGACTAGATCAAGAAATGAAATATTACATGGACAAAGTGCAGAATTTCATTCAGCGAATTCAGATGATTCACCAGGCAGTATAGGAGTAGTTGGAGAAGAGTCAAGCTCAATACAAAGACAGACATGACAAGCACCGAGTCAATCACCAGTTCTAGGTCGGATACAAAATGTCGCCCACATCAGCAAAGACAGAATGAAAGGGGAAGGAAATAAGTTGCGACCAATCCGATTTGGTCCATTCACCATATTCGAGAAGATTGGAGACAATTCTTTTCGTCTCGATTTCCCAACATACATGTAGATGTACTCAATGATGAACACTGAAAACTTTAAGCTTTATGAGCGTCCATTGATCATGGACGCCGAAGAGGTTGGACATGTTCCTACAATGGACGATTTTGCACCTAAATACTTGGAAAACTTACTAGAGGACATCATTCTCGACAGGAAGACCGGGACTTCACGATAGGGAGACGTGCAGTACCTTCATATTGGCTTCAATGGAATGCATCTAAGTAAGGCTCGATGGATGGAAACAGAGAAAGTGAGGGAGAAATTCCCTCACTTGGAAATTGACTGATAATGCTTTTGGTAGTTCAAAATCTAATTAGTGGGGAGGAATGATTTGGGTGGATCCAAAAATATAAGTGGCCTTGAAAATAGCTCAAAAATCGAAGTCCTCATATGGAAGCAAACCTAGGACCAGATCAAAGTGTTCTTCACCTTGATTCCAACAGTGCGAACAACACTTAAATCTGAGTTCATATGCTCAAGTTATAGTTGGTCAAAGTTATGGTCAAACTTGGCCAAGTGGCAACCACTAACGAGGGAACAATTTGGCATAGTCATGATGCACAGAAAATTGCAGTTGGAATAGGTGAATTTGTCGCATATCCCTTATTTTTCGATGGAAAAAAATTCAACAATCTGGTCCAAAAAAAATAAAAATTGGGGTGGCAAGTTGCCAACCCCGCCACTCCCCCCAACGGTTCAACACATATATATAACACATATATTTAAAAAGGGTGGGTGTGCCACCCCCGACGGACCCGCCCAACCCCGGTGGAACAACATTATATGTAACTGTTGAAACGTTAATATACCAACCTCGTTCAAACCACAACCAAAATTAAACAACAGTGAACCATATGCTATGTCAAGACTCGAACATGAAACTGCCTAAGTTACAACGCACCACTGCCACCAATGGGCCAATGACCCACGTTGGTGGCTCTGCCTGCTACATAATATTTAAACCTTTATTCATTTGCTCATGGAAACCCAGTGGTAGAGGAATGATGGAGGTCTAGGCACGAAACCTTGAGCAGTCCAGAGGAGTGGAACGTTGAGTAAGGGATATTTTGAGATGCTGAAAAGATGCCCTTAGAGGGCCAGAGGTGCTAGTGTCAGAATTTGACAACTCTGTAGTCGATTTTGCATGTTTTCACGCTAGGAATCTAACTGTGTTGTCTGTTTCTCCAGCTGAGGTCTCCATTTTCAGGTCATCATCCGAATTGGCGGTATAAGGGTCATTTTTGTAAAGTTGCTTGTAATTGATTTTTTTGATGCCACTTAATAAAAGAATGCCTCCAAGCTTTGAGCAGGGCCCAAAGACATAAACCACGTTGGGAAAACTCAGTAATCAAATCATTTGTGTGCCTTTGATCTCATGATTTCTTTATGTTTTCCTTTTCTTTTTCATGTGTTAATTTACTTGGTTAATATGATATTTTATATGCAATTCTGAATGCATCCTTGAAGTTAAAAGATATGGATCAATAAACAACAGGTACATAACACCATCTGTAAATAGCACTGCATAAAAAACATGTAGACAATACCACATATGCAACATGCACAAAACACTATATGTACACAATACCACATATGCAACATGCATACAACACTATAGGTATAAGATGCACAACATATACACAGTAGTAGTATTGCACATCTAGAGACCACATTGTCTCTACCCGTTGTTATAGGCCATTTTGTCGCATCTGGTCAATAGGCCTAAACGCTGGATCAATCAACATCCATGAGCACCTTATCATCGTCCCTACACAAATCCCTAAGCATGTCTCTCCCAAATCCCTAAGTTTATAAGTCTTACTACCTCAAATCAATGCTTTTAAGGCCCAGTGCACTCTGGCCCTTTAGGGACCTGTGTTCAGCAACAGGTTTCTCAGTTCTGCATCTGCTCTGATAAGCAATAGGTTGTCCCTTGTGGGGGTGCGTTGATTCTAGAATTTCGTGAAAAATAAAAAGAATCTTGAAGCTTCCAGGATTTGTTACAACCATTTCCTTGGATAAGAAATTTGAATCCTATATGATCCTACCTCTGATATTTCACCTCTTATCCCTTGAGCTCATCCTTCCCTCTTAATTGGATTTCAAACCTAGATTGGTAAATGGATAAGAATTCCTAAACTACCACTCTCCTATAAATCTACAACCATTTACAACATCAAGGTTGGATTTTGGAGACTAATCATATCCTCATGTTGCTGCTTTGATCCTAAGAGAGTTATCATTTCCATGCATTAGGGTGACATTGAGGTGCGCTTTATGATGAAGAAGGACAAGACATCTTGCAGAAATCTCTACAAGATCAAATTCCATATATTGTTGACGAAAAGAAACCACACAAACTTAAACTATAATGTAAAAGTTACTTTCCAAATTCAACAATCAATCTATGCATACAAAACCTAATTGACAAGAAAAAAGAAAGACCGAAACAAAATGTTACCAAAAAGGTGATGAAACTCAGAGGTGATTAAGATTCATACACTCAAAAATTGTTAAGGAACTGAAGGATACCTTTGAATAATGACTAAAGGAAAATTCACTCAATTTCACACAAAATTAAGTGTTATATTGGCTTCAAAAAGACATGAACACACTCAGAGGCTAAAGGAAAACATGTTGAACCAAAGAAAATCAAAGAGGAAAGTCTCAAGAGGAATTTTTTTCATCTAACAAGGATCAACGCAGGTGCTAAAAGGGCACTAGTGCTTTGCAACACAGGTGTAAAGAAGGCTAGGGTGCACTGCAACGCTCTGTCTTTAAACCAAGGAGAGTGTTGATCAAGGTAAGGCCAAATTCTGGCACAAAAAATCCAATGAAGCTCAATGAAAGGTCTTCGTAGGGTCAATTCAGACTAAGTGAAGTAATGGAGGTTTGTTCAAGAGGTGAAACAAGTACTAGGGACAAGGAAACCACTAAGGGAATGAAATGATCCCCAGTATGGTCGCCAATTTGTTATACAAAATTTATGACTGCAAACATAAGTATCTTCCCTAAACCTAGTGGCCTGGTCAAGAACAACAAAAAGCAAAGAATAAAGCCCCCCCTAGAGAAATTTGAGAATGAAAAGATGCTTACTTGTGATCCGTCACAAGATATTCTCTCCTCTTGGCTTGTAATCTCAATCGTAGCTCTGATCACTATAATTAGAACCTACACAAACAATCAACACAAGCTAAAGATATACGACATCGATGTAGCATTACCCAATCAATCTATTTAATGGATCAACACAACATTGAAATATATGAATGTAAACATAACATAACACATTTAGGAAAATGATACTCTTTGTATTAATATGAAAGGGAGAGAGTTTACAACAAAAAATGGAAGCTGATATTGTAGAGATCTCCCCAAGATGTCTTGTCCTTCCTCTTCACAAAGCACACCTGAATGTCACCTAATGAATGGAAATGATAACTCTCTTAGGATCAAAGCAACAACATGAGGGTATGATTAGTCTCCAAAAGTCAACCTTGATGTTGTAGATGGCTATAGATTTATATGAGAGTGTGGCAATTTAGGAATTCTTATCCATTTACTAATCTAGGCTTGAGATACACTTAGGAGGGGAGGATGAGCTCAAGGGATAAGAGGTGAAAACTCCAAGGTAGGATCAGATAGGATTCAAAGTTCTTATCCAAGGTAAATGGTTGTAACAACTCCTGGAACCTTCTAGAAGAGGAAGCTTTTGGATTATTTTTATTTTTCATGAATTTCTAGAATCAGTGCACCCCCAACAAGGGAAAACTTGTTTCTGATCAGAGTAGGTGCAGAAGGGAGAAACCCACTACTAAACACAGATCCCTAAAGGGCCAGGGTGCACTAGGCCTTAAAAGCATTGAAATGAGGCAGTTAAGATAAAAAACTAAGGGATTTGGGAGAGTCGTGCTTAGGGATTTGAATAGGGATGATGACAAGGTGTTCATGGATGTTGATTGATCGAGTTTGTAGGACTATTTGACCAGATGTGATAAAATGGCCTATAACGTAAATAAAACAATATTATAAAATCTTATTTACATTAATTTATAATTTTTTTGTCAGATATAGTGTAGCCAACAAAACTAATTCAATTACAAAAACTTATAAAAATATAAAATGTTTAAACTTAATTTTTCTTCACATATTGGTAACATTCTTCATATATCAGTAACACTACATAACTAATCGTTATCACTTCGAATGTAGACATAGTAACAATTGATTCAAAATTTGACTATGAGCCTAGATGCGTGGTCCAAAAAAAATAGCCATTACTTATGATGCATTACTAAAGTCAATATATTTTATTTTTGAGTTAAAGTGAAACAACACATACAAACTAAACTTAAAAAACCATTCAACAAATATGCTCACAATTGAACCCTAAATTGTTAATTTTTAGGTCTATATTGATCTTTGTTGTAGATAATTGTAATTTTTAAACTTTTTCAACATTTTAATATAACATTCACCCCATAAAATCATTTCATCCTTAGAAACTATGTAGAGAGAACAATAACATCAACAAAGCAACAAAACAATAAAGAATAGTAGAAGAAAATCATGCACAATAGAGACACTAAGATTTAGGCCAAAGACTAGGGAAAAACACCACAAGGGGAAAAACCCAACTAGATTCTTCTTCTTAGATATTCATCAAATGTTCAACTAATATACAATGTACAATGAGATACATCAATCATATTAGTCCACCTAGGCCAATTAGGGGTCATATATGATCCTCATAAGTCAAACCACTTCCCTATTATGTCAAGGAATACAACATTGCACTGTCATACCATGCCATGTATATCGTTGTCATATGAACTGCCATACAACCCTTACACTGCCACTATCATACTGACTTGAGGTCATTTTCATTATCATTAGGTCACTTCCATACCAAGGGTAATTTCCATACAAGGTTTTGGCCATATTAAGGGCATTGTCACTGTCAAGTAAATCACTTGTCATGTTTCCAAGTCATTGTCATCTAGATTAAAATCATGTCATATAGATCAGTGTCATGTCAAGTAGATAACTACCATATCAAAGGTTAATGTCATGTCAAGGTTATTGTCATTGCTATAAATAATTTCACTGTCATATATCAAGGTCATGTCACTGCTATAGGCAAGTTCATTTTCATGTATCAAAATAAATCATTGTCTTCGTTATACATCATTAATTCTTTGTCATGAGGACAATGTCAAATGTATCACTTGCCAACATATATAAATTACTGCCAAGTCACCGCTCTTCAATATCACATATAACATTGCTTCAAAGTATGTCATTGTAGAAACAATCTTCATGCGAGTCACATAAATTCATTACGAACCATAGAGATTATGTAAGCCACAAAAGATACATATGCAATGTATAGAATGAGCCATAGAAATTATGTGAACCTCAAAATATACATATGTGATGCATAGAATGAGCCATAGACATTATGCGAACCTTAGAAAATTTGAACCATAGAAATAAAAACGCAAGCCTTAAAATAATTTGGACCATAGAGAACAATATGTGACCCTTAGTGAATATTAGCGAACCATTGAGAGAAATATGCAAGCCTTATCTATAAAATGCGAGCTACTGTTGTAGAATACGAGTCACAAAGGTATACATACAAGCCACTGAATTATGTCTATGAACCATCATAGATTGAGAGCCTCATGAATAATGTATGTGAGGCATTGTGTTTGTAAAGTGAGCCACTGTAATTGTAAATTGAGCCAATGTGTCGTATAGCGTGCCTCAGAATGTTATGCGAACTATTGAAAAGTAATGTGAGCCTTTGAGCTTGATATTCAAGCCACAGAAAAATGTGAGACTTGTAGAATGAGTGAGCCACAAAAATGATAGAAATTCCACAATGCTACAAAACATAAGCGCAAACCATGAGAGTGAGCCACAATATAATGCGAGCTATGAGAGTGAGCCACATAAAATTATAAACCATAGAGAATAGAATACAAGCCACTTCAAACTAAGTTGTTGATATTTTCCATTTGTTTCATGTGTTGAATGAGATCCAATTTATCTATATTTATATTAATTGATAGGGTGCCCCATGAGGCCCTTCATTTGTGAGGCAGACTTATTAATTTTGGAGGGAAATACACTTAAATTAAAATTTTGGTCATAATAGAAGGTAAAGCTTCTAATGCAAGTACTAGTTCTTCTAGTAAGCATATTGAGTCTCAAAATGATAAATAAGGAATTGAGCTTTTCCATATCAGAGTCATTACAAAACATACAAAATTTGATACATTATTTGATAGTGCATCCCAAGTCAATCTTATCTCTGAAGCAATTCTCAAGAAACTAAATCTAGAAACTATACCTCATACTAAACTTTACCCTTTGGGTTGGGTATGTGATGATGCCAAATTACAAGTGACAAGAAAATGTAAACTCAAATTTTCCACCACTAAATTTTTTATAGATGAGGTAGAGCTTGATGCTGTACCACTTAACATATGTGGAATTGTTTTAGGGAGTAAATACATGTATGACTTGAAAGACATATTTTATCTTCATGAGAACAAATATCATATTTTTAAAGATGGAGTTGAGTATATTGTTAGAGCACATCGCAAGAATGTGAACTTATCTCTTATAAGTGTTGGTTAGATGAAAAGGCTTGTAAATACTAGTAAGAATTTTGTGTTGCTGAAGATTAAAGCTAAAGATACTACTGATTCTGAAGCTTTGACAGGATGCGATGCTAAAATCGAGCATGAATTGTTTAAAGTTATTAACACTTATGTCAAGACGTTTTAGGAACCTAAATGGTTGCCTCCTAAAAGAGGAATCCAACATGAGATTCACTTGTAGCAAGATGCACCTCTTCCAAATTAGCATGTCTGGAATGTTAGCTTTGGAAAATGCAGAAATCAAAAAGAAAATTCAAGAGTTCCTTGAAAAAGGGGTCATCAGGCATAACACACTTCCTTGTGGGTCTCCTATTGTCTTCGTTCCAAATAAACATGGTACATGGTGCATGTGTGTGGATTTTAGAGCTTTGAGAAAGATCATGATAAAGAATCACTACCCTCTTTCTCACATTGATGATTTGCTAGATCAATTAAAGGATGTTTCTTACTTCACTAAGTCAGATTTGAGAGGCGATTATCATCAGATAATGATTGCTAAAGATGATATTTGGAAAACTACTTTCAAGACAAAAACAATGTTTGTTTGAATGGTTAGTTATGTTGTTTGGGCTTTGCAATGCACCCGCAACATTCATGAGAGTTATGAATGATGTATTGAGACCATCTCTTGATGATTTCGTCTTATTCTACTTAGATGATATTCATATTTTTAGTAAGACTCATGAAGAGCATGTCAAGTATGTGAAATAAGTTTTAGATGTCTTGAAGAAAGAGAAATTGTATTTGAATATGTCTAAGTGTGAATTTGGGAAAACCTCTTTGGTTTATTTGGGTCATATTGTAGGAGGGGGTGAATTGAAGATTGATCCATAAAAAGTTAAAGTTATTGTGAATTGGCCTAAACCCAACAATGTAATAGAAGTGAGGAGCTTTTTGGGAGTATAGCAAATATTGGAGAAAATTTATAGCTAACTTCTCACTCATTGTAGCACCATTACATGCTTTGACAAGTGTGAAACATGTCATTTAGTGGGGAGGAAGGCATCAGAAAGCCTTCGACACATTGAAATAAAAAACCATTGCAACACCAGTTCAACATGGTAATCCTATTTGTTATCATTCTGAAACCTTTACCAATGTAGTAATTAACTACCCGACTTATGATAAAGAGTTGCATGCTTTGGTTTAAAGCGTGAAGAAGTGGAAGCATTATTATATGGGTAAAGAAACAATTATTCATACTAACCACCAACCTTTGCAATACTTACAATCACAAATCAAGCTACAACAAGCTAGACATTTCAGGTGGATAGGATTCCTACAACAATTTCATTTGGTAATTAGGTACAAGAAAGGTATATACAACAAAGTTGTTGAAATGTTATCAAGGCCTATTTTTAATGCATTTGTTATTCTTAAGCATAACTCAATCATGCATGAAATTTATATCGAACAATATGCTCAACATGACAATTTTAAAGATGTTTATGCAACTTTGAGTCAAGGCCATCATGTTGAAAAGTTGGATTAGCATGTTCATAACAAGTTGTTGTATCATCTTGGCAAGTTATGCGTTCTATAGGGTGAAAGAGTCAATGTCATAAGGGAAGACCACACTTCTCTTATTGTTGATCACTTTGGTGTAGGCAAAACAATTGTACAAATTCAGATATATTGTTATAGGACTCACATAAATGAAATTGTTTCAAGATATGTAAAAGGATGTTCCATGTGTCCTACTAGCAAGCATAGCAATAGGAAATTGGATTTGTACACTCCACTTCCTATTCCTTCTCATCCTTGTGGAAGTATTTCTATGGATTTTGTAGGGGGACTACCAATGTATAGGAAAGGTCATGATTATCTATATGTTGTTGTTGATCATTTTCGAAAAAATTGTGTGTTGATGCTATGTAAGAAAAATGTTACATCTAAACAAACCACAAAGATGTTCTTCCAAAATGTATGGGTTCACTTTGGGTTGCCCACTTCTATAATTTTTAATCGATATTCTCAATTTTTCGAGAAAATTTGGTCAAGTTTATGGGAAGTCATGGACACAAATTTGAAGAAGAGCACTGCATTTCATCCA
>APFE030557745.1:86609-126521 GCA_000404065.3 Pinus taeda | reverse complement strand
AAATAATTAGATAAAAAAAAATAATTTTGGCCGACCTATCATTAAATAAAAAATGACAACCGACCCTCTTAATTTTCACTCCTCTTCACTATTTATACCTCTAAATCAACTCTTCTTCTATCAAGCATTCATTTGGTCCTGAAGATGGATCCCGGTTAGGATTTGAAACGTTGGCAAAAAAGTGTTCTTACTGTGAATTCTCCAGTAATTAAATGAAAAGAAATAAGCCACAGAGGTCTAAAATCCAGAATAAATATGCTTTTGTCTAACAATCATCACAATTCTGCAACCTTTCTACTACTTACCCATCTACTCATCATACCATTTTTACTTCTCTTTATTAGGGTGCACTTAAGCTAGCAAACCCCTATCAAAACATTTTTCTTTTCTTTTACAATAGTAATTTAACTAAGTCTAACCATATTACATCCAAGGGCTCAGATTAAACAATTGAGCTCATTTTATTCACTCTACCTAATCTACTTATTTGTCAAGATTAAATAGTTTGGTCAGATTCTATTCTCTATCTATAAACATGAAATTGAAAACATGAAATAGCCAAGTTTAAACATTTTGACTATCATGGATTGTGGCAAAAATTACAAGCTGCACACAATTATTTATTTTGCACAAAAAATAAATAGTAGTGGCGTTTTGACTTGCACACTTTCTGGTCTTTTTCTTTGGGGTTTATTTTTTCATCTTTTTTGACCTTTTTTATTCTTTTTGTCCTTTGATTTTTTTCTTTAGGACATACCCTTTTTACATTTTTTTAATTTTTTGAATACGGAAAACATTTGCAGAAAGCAAATGTATTTACGTATTATAGTTTTAATCTCAGCCATTCAAAAATTATGACTCCTATTGGTATAGGAACCTAACAAAATCCCTATTAGAAATTACCACCCTAGTTATTTCATGTAGATGAAAAACTTCCTTCATAAATATGTCTACAATTTCCATAGCTTTGTAAGTGGATTTCACAAGTATAAAGTGAGCAATTTTTCTCAATTTGTCCACCACCACCATAATTTAGACATGCTGCTTCTTGGCGTGAGGTTAATTGGTGATGAATTCTAGAGATATGGTCTCCCATTTCCATTCCAAGATGGGCAATGTTTGTACCAAACTAGAAGGGTAATCTTGGGGAATTTTCCTAGCAGGTCTCCAATGGAAATAAGGGTTAGATTTTGTCCTAGCTACAGTTGCACCATTTTGTTGATTAATTCACTAGTAATGGTGAGAAGTATGGTATGGTCAAGAGACGTCACTACTCTTTGGCTCAGAATGTAGTTGGCATGGAAATAATGGACAATTTCTGGAAAGATATGCACTTAAGGAAATTGATACTCGGGTAAATTAGACTCCCAAAGACCTATTTTATTTGTATGGTTTAGGTATTGGTCTCTGTACCGGCAACATAATTTAAGTGGGGATTCATGGATAGAGGTATCCTTGATTTGGAAGTCTTTGTCCGCCAAAGGGAGATGGTGTAAATCCAGATGGGGAGTTGAAACCGCTCGGACATCCATGGCAATTGGAGAAACCATTCATAGTTCTTGTGGATTTTAGAATGGGGAAAAAGGGTTTTTTCAGTCAATTAGGGCAACTGGATTCTAATGCAATGTATTCTTGGGTCATTGTGTAGTTCTTTCACTAAATTTCTTACCAATTCCAAGCAATGCAAGTAACTAGTTCAGAACTGAAACAAGTTTTCCAATGAATTGGGATAAAATACCTAGAATTTTGGGAATATTGACTTTGAACAGGTTGACGAGCAACTGTGCACGGTTGCAGAAAGTCTGTGTGAACTGGAGGGTGGACTGTGAGTTCAATGGCTTCTTCAAGTTGGCGAATAGATGTAGGTTGGTGGTTGGACATTGTCCAGTTGTGCGCATGAAGGTCTGCAACTTTAGTTTCACGATGAAAAAACTTTATGGGGTCTTTGGCTTTATTAACAAAGTCAACATTTGGTGGGTGTTTGGGGAATAGTGGTACTTTTGACAGTTAGCGGGGAGATGTGATAGTATGCCATTTAGCGGGTGGTGGTAAGTGGGTTTTTTCGCACCGCTTATGAGCGCTGGGTGGTTTTGGGGAGAGACCACCCAATTCCACTCAACAGGTACCATGTTGCATCGGGGCCCAAGGGAAAACAACCCATTTCAGGCAGGTAAAGTTTGGGTTTTGGGCTTGTGCGAAATCAATGTGGGTCATCGGATTTGAAGAGGGAAGATCGGGTGCCGATCGATGGTTGAAAATATATGGACAGTAGTGGGGGGGACTGGTGGGCAATTAACTCGGTGGTTTCAGATTTAATATGGGATTAGGGTGAGATTAATGCATTGGGCGTGATTTCATTGGCGAAGGATTTGACTTTTAATTAATGTTGATCGATTAATTAATTCATTTGTCAGGTTCAGGTATTTATAAAGTTTATATTTCAACTTTGGGGACAGGGTATTAATATTTAAAGGGATTTATTAAATACATATGGGAAAAGGGTTATTTTTCAGGAATTAATATATAAATATATTAAAAGTTAATATGAACATCACGAAGAATGGATTTAGCGCTAAGTATAATGTGATTTTGTAATTTATTTGCTTTTCATAAACATATTATAACTTACGCTAAATGTTATTTTTGTGGGTCTTTTGGGAAAGGGTTTTACTTGGGGGTAATGGCTTTTCCTTAGGGAATATGGTGTTTCACCTTAGGAAAAGGGATTTATTTGGGAAGATGAGTGCGAATTAAGGGGGGTAATGTTTGTGAAGGAAATTTTAGTACTTAGGATCTATAAGTCGTTGGGGCTAGGTTTCAGTCCCTCCAGAAGTCAGAGAAATTCTTTGAGCCCCTTTGACTTTAAGATTTTGGGTACTTGAAACTTATTTTGGGAAATTAGTTAAGTGAAAGGTGTAATGAGTGAGGGGAAATTGATCAATTTTACTTTGTGAACTTTATGCCAGTCCAATTTCTCATCCATACTTAGAATTTTCATGATGATGGTAATAAATATGCTTTTGTCTAACAATTATCACAATTCTGCAACCTTTCTACTACTTACCCATCTACTCATCCTACCATTTTTACTTCTCTTTATTAGGGTGCACTTAAGCTGGAAAGCCCCTACCAAAACATTTTTTCTTTTCTTTTACAATAGTAATCTAACTAAGTCTAACCTTATTACATCCAAGGGCTCAGATTAAACAGTTGAGCTCCTTTTATTCACTCTACCTAATCTACTTATTTGCCAAGATTAAACAATTTGGTCAGATTTTATTCTCTATCTATAAACATGAAATAGCCAAGTTTAAACATTTTGACTATCATGGATTGTGGAAAAAATTACAAGCTGCACACAATCATTTATTTTTCACAAAAAGCAAATAGAAGTGGTGTTTTGACTTGCACACTTTCATGGTCTTTTTCTTTGGGGTTCATTTTTTCATCTTTTTTTATCTTTTTTTTTTCTTTTTGTCCTTTGATTTTTGTTTTATGACATACCCTCTCTAAATTTTTAAAATTTTTTGAATATGGAAAACATTTGCAGAAAGAAAAGGTATGCACATATTACAGTTTTAATCTTAGCCATTCAAAAATTATGACTCCTATTGGTATAGGAACCTAACAGTAGCTCCAATTGGGGATGGCATTTCCTGGTGAAATGTCAAAAACTTGTAGATCAATGGCCTTCTGAATTGCTATGATCTTACTCTGTAACTTTTCCCTTTCACTTTCTGCATTATTTCGATTTATGACAATGAAACTTTTGAAGCTTAGGGCCTTCTCTTCTGGCTTCAACTCCAAAAATTACCATCCAATCAACTCTAAACTTTTTAAAAATAGAATATGTATAAGTGATTAGTGAAATCAGTAACTAGGTTCTATGTAGTTTTTAAGGATTCAAACATTAACTAGTCCTCCTTCTGCTTTTGTGCCATCCAATTCTTTGAAGAAAAAATCATTATTACCCCTAAAAGCATAAATGATATATGGGCCTTTCCATAGGAAGTCAAACTTCCCATGTTTACCTTTATCCTTTCTTCTTGAATCGCATTTCAAAACTTTCTCCCCTAGATAGAAATCTTTTGCCTTGGTCCTTTTATCAAAAGCATTCTCGATCCTTTCTCGTACAACCTGAGATCTGATGTACACTTATTCCCTGGTTTGCTATAAGTGAATTGTCTGGTTGATTCATATTTGGATGTCATTTGGCTCAACCTGCACTTCTTGGAGTATTTTCATCACTAGTTTTCCTAAGGAAGATGGGAAAATGGCATCCATTCCATAAACTAATGGATAAGGACTCGTACCAATGGATTTCTTTAAGGTCAGCCTATCTGCCCATAAGGAATTCACTAGCTTTCTGTTCCAGGTTTTCTTGTTATCCTCCAATAATTTTTTAATGATATTGACTAAACTCTTGTTGGAGGACTCAACTAATCCATTCCCTTGAGGATAATAAGTTGTGGAATGACCCAGGGTTATATGATACTTATTATAGAAATGAATCATTCTTCTGTATTTGAAAGCTGCTGCATTGTCAGTGATGATTTTGGTGGGGCATCCGAATCTTGATAGAATTTTTGCCTCAAGGGAGTTTATTATAATAGTGTCAGTGGCTTGTCTTAAGTGTATGGCTTCTGTGCACTTTGTAAAATAATTTGTTGTAATCAGGATCCATCTATGTTGGGCAGAGGAAGGTGGATGGATTTCACCAATGATGTCAAGACCCCACTGTTGAAATGGTGCTTCAACAGATATTGGTTGCAAGGGTAAGGGTAAAAGTTTTCTCTTTCCTTCAAAAATCTGACATTTATGACATGAGGTTACAAATTTCTTTACAACAGAAAATAGTGTAGCCCAATAAAAACAGGCTCTTAGAATTTTGTCAGTTGTGGTTTTCTAGTAAAGATGTCCCCCATAGTCACTTGCATGAAACTCCTATAATATTTTGTTATATTCTTCTTTTAATAAACAGTTAAGAAGGATGCCTTCATGATTTTTCCAAAATAAAGCAATGTCAATTATGCAAAATTTTAAATATTTCATTTTTAAGAACGTACTTTTAGTCCTATATAATTTAGGAGGAGCTTGTAGATTTTGTAAAACATATATAATCTCAGCATACCATGGTTATTCAATAAAGGCCCGACTGGTCAGTGGATTTTCCATCTCCTCTTCATTATCCATTTCTGCAATAAAATTTATGTCTAAGGCCTGACAGTTCGATTCAGCCATGAGCTTGACTAAACCTTGGCCTTTGATCAACTTTATAGGTTTGATTTCTATGTCATATTCTAATATCAAATTCGCTCTCTTTCCATCTGGACCATCCTATGTTAGGATCTCTTTTACTATAGCATTGAGAACATAGGCTATTACATGAGAATATAAAGGGTAAACTCTGAAATCTTTGATAGCTTTGATGAAAGAAAAAACTTTATTTTCCATTATATTATATTTTAAAGGGGCATCTCTTAGGTCTTTGCTAAAGAAGGCAATAGGTTGTTCAAAACCCTAGTCATTCTTCTGCAATAGGACTGTAGCAATTGTGTGTTCTAAGGAAAAAGAAAATATAATGAAATCCTAATCAAACTTTGGATTGATCAAAACTGGTGTTTGTGTTAAGGCTAGTTTAATATCTTCAAAAGACCTTTTAGCCTCAACTGTCCATTTAATAGTCGAATATCTCTTCAGCATGTTATTTAATAATCTAATTAGTTTTGATTAGTTATAAATAATTCTTCTAAGAAAGTTTACTTTACCTAAAAAGGCATGTAGTTCTTTGACACTCCTAGGATGTTGTATCTATATGATGGCTTCAATTCTTGCAGGATCTATTCGAATACCATCTTTAGAGATTATGTGGCCCAACAATTTTCCCTCTTCCAACCAAAATAAATATTTTTTTGGATTTAAAGAAATTCCATACTCTCTACACTTGATGAAGACCTTCCTTAAATGATCTAACTATTGTTTATCAGAATTAGAGTATATTGTCATATCATCTAACTATATTTCTAGGAAGTCATAGATTTCCTTAGAAAAAGCTATATCCATAGCTCTTTGAAAAGTGGCCCCTGCATTCTTTAACCCAAAATGCATCTTCACATACATGAAAGTGCCCAAAGAAGTAGTGAATGCAATTTTAGCTTGATCATCTGGGTGGAATAAAATCTGATTATAACCAGAAAACCCATGCAATAATGAGATTTTGGTTCAACCCACTACCCTTTGTAATATGTGATCCATTTTGGGGAGAGGGTAGTTGTCCTTGTGTGAAACTTTATTTAGATTTCTACGGTCAACACACATTCTAATCTCACCATTTTTCTTTCTTGTGGGTACCAAATTTGAAACCCAATCAAAGAATCTAATTGGTGCTCTGATCTTGGCTTCGTATATTCTTCTAATTTGCTTTTCAATAGAAGGAAAAACAATTGGATTGATTTTTCTAAGCTTCTGTCTAAAAGCTTTTTGGTTTTCTTTTATGGAGATGGTGTGTTGTATTATGCTGGTGTCATAGGACCTTACGTCCTCATAACTCCAAGCAAAAACATCTTGGAATTCCTTTAGCAATTCTATGTACTTCACTTTTTTAGTAGGAGGTAAAGACTTTGAAAGTTTTATCAATTTTGGATCTTCCTTAGTGCCTGTGTTACACTCTATGTCAAATCTCAAGGGTTCCATTTTCGGTTTTCTAAGGACATTGTTCAAATCAAACAAGTCTTCCAAAGGATTTAATCCCTTGGGCAAAACATTGTCTTTGAGATTTATGATTTCAGAGTCTTCATCAATTATGTCATCAATTTCAACTTGTTTTAGGCTTTCTACTTCTAATTCAGTGAATCTAGTGGGATGAAATCTATCTATATCTTCATCTTCTGATTTGTTAATACCTATTTTACCTGTAGAACAATGATCTAATGTTATGTCAGTATATATATTACTATTTACAAATTCCTCATCTAAAGTCGAAAAGTTGTTTATTTTTTGGTCATCAGTAAATACTTGCCAGTTTTTTCAGTTATCTAGAATAGCAGGTCTATGCCGAACCTCTGTAGTGTACTGATGGTTAGGTTGAAATGGTAACATACAAGTGCTGGAAAAAATTGCTAAAATACGAGCCTACATATTTTGTTTTCTTGGGATAATTGCAAGCTTAGTTTCTAGAAAAGTTTTTAATATCTCCACAATTGTTCCTCTATAAAAACCTAACCTAGGATCTCTAGTCATATATACAGTCTTGATTTGTTTAATGGCTCCTAACCTCTTAACCAATTTGAGACCTAAAAGAAGCGCTTCGTACTCAGCCATGTTGTTAGTGCATTTGAAATTCAACTTGTAAGCATGAACCTCTGAGTGATCATTCTCTAAATTGTATACACACGCTCTTGGTCCTGCACCTAGTTTGTTCACTGATCCATCAAATTCAAGATTCCATAGTATTTCATGTTCATAATTCTTACTATCTGGGGGAACAAAAGCTTCATCGTTTGAGGTGTTTTGATTATCTTCTTCATCTAAAGATTCTTGAATTTGGACAATTTGATTTTCAATTACAACTGCAATTTATTTTGGCGCTGAAGTAATGATGTTTGAAGTATTTTCTTGGTTTGGTTTAGCATTGTACAAAACGAAAGAATCGATGCGAAAATGCATGAAATATATAGGAAAGTTTTGAGGCCTATCCTGGCTACTGATTACATACTTCATCAAGGTCTCTTTGATAGTTTTTTAGGATGTCCAAAGACTGATATTGTGGCATACAACATGTCAAATTACAAAGATCCTTGGAATTTGGCCCTCCATGATCTAGAAAACAACATGCCATATTTAGGTCGTAGATCAGCAACAACTATGTCCATAAGAATGGTCTTAGCAGGGTATTGTACTAACGAAACACACAGGTCTTTTATTAGTCCCAGACACTTGACTTGAATCAAATGAAAACTAGTCCTTGTAAGGCCTAGTGATATCCAAGTTCAATTTCCCCATAACAGATCTAGGCATTAGATTGTGTGAAGCCCCAGAGTCTAGAATAGCATTGTGTAGGATTTTATCGTGAATGTTAAGCCTAATGTAAAAGGGTGGTATCCATCCTTCTACTACATTTCCATTAACATCAGGACCAAAAATGAGCTTAGGTTGATCATCAAATAAGTTAACAGAGTCTTGGTTTTCAACGGAGTTTAAGGATTTTCTTATTTGATATTTGTAAGTTTCATGTTTAATCAACTCTGTTAAGGGGACTGAGATTTTCAATTTAGCCAACACTGCCCCCAAATTGAAAGGCAAAGGGGATTTCTCTATTTGATTGTTTGTAATTGTAAAAGCAGGGTTTGGAGTGGGTTTCTCTCCTTTTTTTGTGTTTGAAGTATTTTTTAGTGGATTTCCTAATATAATGTCAGGAGGTTGTTTGACTATTCCTTGGAGGGGACTGAAGTGGAAGGTTGCTCATTAGGAGGTTGTTCATTGGTTACATCTACAACAGTGGGACTAGGAGGGTTTTGGTTTGGTCTAGAGAGTATTTGGAGAGTTTTAGCAACTAAACTATTTTAATTTTCTTATGTTGAGTTGGGACTACTTTTTTGTTTTGGTCAGGAGCATCAGTGTTCTTTTTACTCTCCAGTTGTACTATTTGTGCACTTCAAAGATAGTAGAATCATACCCTTGCTTGTAATTGAATGATTCTCCGGATTGGATCTGTAATTGCTGAAGAATGTGTAATTCCTAATCATCTTGACTCAAAAAGAAAATTTCCTCATCATTTAATCCCATCAAATTAATTTGTGTGTCTCGTTCAAGCCCTTCTGAATGGGATGTTTCAGCATAGTTTTCTTGAAAAGTAGGCCTAATATTCTAATCAGGTCCATCTTTTCCAGCATATTGATTTTGTTTTTTTCTAAAGTTTGGATTCCTTACTAGAGATGCCTATTGATTATCCCAGTGAGGCTTCCCTTCAATGTTTTCTATCATATCCTTTAGTTTTTCCATTCCTTTGGCTAGGGCATCTATTTTAAGGTCATAGGGTGAGGCTTCATCTTTCAATGATGCTCTTCTTTCATTCCTAACCATAGCTCTTTTTGCTAGCAAATTAGCTTCTACACTAACTGCTACAATTTGCATATCTTCTAGAGTTGGTGGATTTCTCTCTCTAAGTTGAAATGCCATATCAGTGTTAAAGTTGTCAGGAAACTTTATCAGAGCTAAACGAAGTGGCGGTCTAAGATTGATAGGTATCACATTGTATATATTGTTAAATCTAGCACAGTAATCCTGGACTATTTTGTTTGGTCCTCTCCTGATGTTTTCATATTCTGAAAGAATTTGTAGAGGGTTATTTTTCTTTTCCCATCTATTTAGTAATTGTTGATAAAATATTTCTAAACTATCTATACTATTATCAGTTAAAGATCAAAAGCATGTTCTTACATCGCCAGCTAGAGTGCGAGCAAAAAATCTCATTTAGACATCTCCAATATCAATTTCAAGTAATTCAAAATGATTTGTCATCTTGCTTATACATTGTTGTGCTATATATGTTCCTATGCCATCAAATTGGACCAATTTTCTCTAGTAGTTTTGTGGCATGACACCTTGTGGAGTAGGCATTAGTAGAGGGGCATTTCTATTTTCCATGGCTCTGAGTTGGGTAGCACTAGGAACTCGAGTTGGGGTACCAGGGGATGATACAAAGGTTGATGGAGAACTGGGAGGGATAGATTCTTGATGGGTAATGATAGGTTGGTGGGGAAGTGAAGGTATGAATGGAGGTGAGGAATGAACTTCAGAGATGGAAGGGAACAATGGTGAACTGAGGGAGGTTGATACCGGTTCAGAAAGCTTAGCGATCCTGGCAGTAGTAAGGGATGATTGAGGGGAATTTAGAATATATTGATCAACTGAAAAGTTTTCCCTTTGGACTTCAAGACTTGTAATAAACTCTGGATCTAGAACTATGACATCAAGTGCACTTTCAAACTTGGTTCTAAATAGGGAAGGTCATATGACTCGTCAAAAGGGAGGTCTTCTAAGAACAACCACTCATCAAGACACGAATCTTCTTTGATTGAAGGTATTGGGCTTACCGAACTTTCTTGTCTTTTAGATATTCTCGAAATTAGGTCTGGATTATCAAGCACTAGGATAGGATTTGGATCGGTATTGGCCCTAGTATAGTGAGTCCTACTCGAAGGAAGATTTTAAGCTTTCTCTAATTATTTATTTTTTTTGTGAAATTTTATAAATAACTTCTAATAAACCCTTCAAGAGGCTTGAAAAAAAAATTGAAATTTGTCAATTTTTTATAAAGACTGAGGGTTTGATGTCCCTAGCTGAGTCTCCAATATGTTATCAGTGAGAAGTCTTCCCTAGAAGTTATAAAAATAAGGAATAATCTAAGGTAACCACAAACTTAATCTTTTAGACATGGGTTCTAGCCAACCTAAGTCCAGAGAGCGCTCACTCTTTATAAGTTAACTTTGTTTTGGTTGGGATTTTAGGCTAGTTCTTAGTGTTCATGAGGTGTTTATTTTGATTGGGTGGTGGAATTCTAGGAACAGATGGCCAGAGCAAGGCATTCAAGCTATTGGGCTATAGAGTCAATCAAAGGATGGCTTAACTAGACTACATCACTAAAGGGAGTGTTCACAGGGCAAGCTAGCAAAGCAGAAAACAAATCTCAAGTTCAGTGGATCAGGTATTCCTAACCAGGGTGAAAGGGAAATGGAGAATCCTTAGATTGGGATCAAGATGAAGAGAAGGAGGTGATCATGAGAAAAGGGAAACAAATAATCCTTTACTATAGACCGAGGGGAAAAACTATGAAAGTAAGGGAGAATTTGAGGATTCCCTAACTAAGATAGTGTAACAGAAAACATTAAGAATGTAAACAATTAAGACAGAGAGCATTAAAGCCAGTTCTGAAATATCATTCCTAGTTTACCCTTCAGATTTCATAGAAACAAATATGATTATTAATAAACACAAAGGAAAACAATAATACACATGAGAGAAAATACTTATTTGGTTTTCGCTTTACAAAAGAATCCCGTGAAATGTCTTTACTTTATTCCTTAATCCAGCAAGCCAATCCAGTCTTGATACAACAGAACTTTAACTTGAGATAAAAATGTCTACATAAATGTCTTTGAATCCACACTAAATACTTCTAAATGTGAAGCATTTATACAAAAATATTTACAATATATATTAAAACAATATCAGAATTAATCTAGGAAATCAAAATATCTTCAAGCATGAAGATAGAGACAGATTGAAAATTGCATCATGTTGTCCCTTTTATTGTGATAGTGCTTGCTATTTGCATTTCAAATTTGAGCTCTTTAAGTTGGTTGATATTTGTACGATGAAATCACTTTTGTCTTTAATATTTTACTGATACTCTATGACCTACTACTCTTTGACACTGTTTATCTGTCCTTTCACCTGCCTTCAAATTTACTGTGGTAACTTAGAGTAAATCTATCATATTTTCCCACAATTCATCCTCAGGTAATTTTTCTTTTAATATTATTCTATAAGTTTCATCAGCCTCTATACATTTTAAAAAAATTAGCTTTCTCACAAACAAGTGTTTCACTTCATGTTCCAGAAAAAATAGATTTTCCAAAGTATCATATAACGCTTTCCCAGTTGGCAAGGCCTCGATGGCTAAAGTGCTCACTTTTTCCTTGGCCAACTTTCTTAGTCTATCAGTGTAGTCCAATGGGGTCATAAGTTTTTCATGAATTACCATGGGATTGGGAAGGCCTTTGTCCTTCAAAATTTGAAATTTGGCCATAAATATGTCAATGGCCACTTACATGTTTTGGAATTTTTCTTCTAAGTTAACCATGAGATTTATTTTAGTAAGGAATTTTTTAACTTCTAGGATAGCTTTAGTCCTATTCTCTATACCAAGCTCATTTAGCTCATGCTTGTTCTTACTATTCAGGAATTGGATGATTTGATTGGCATCCTAAGTCATATCACCCAATTCTTCTTTTACTTTCAAAATTGCTTCAGTGACCACTTTTACCAATTTAGTCTGCTCAAATATAACTTGAATTGATGGCCAAATATCATTGATAGAGTTAATGATATTGGCGCAGAGAATTTCTTTGGTCTGTCTTATTGGATTTTGTAGAGTTAAATATTGCTCTAATAATTTTGCCTTCTCACCCATCCTTATGGATTTCTATGCTTCTTCTTTCTGCTATAGTTGGGCAAGCTTGCAGTCAGTTTCTAAGCTTGTCACCATTTCCTTTAGTCTCTTTAGCTCAGTTGCCTAGATTGACATTTCCTCCATGGCCTTAACTAGCTCTATTGTCTTTCCTATCAAAGTACCTATTGTTGTAGACTTAGTTGTGACTTGTAGTGATGTGGCAGGTGGATCTGTTGGTGCCAATGAAGTCGCCAATGTAGAAGGAATTGTTGTTGTTGCTGTGGGAATGACAGTTGTGGAAGTAGTGGCCAATGTGTCCAATTCTTTCTTTGTTTCTTTTAATTGGTCATTTAACTTTAGGACGAAGTCCATAAGCTCTTCTTCTCCTTTTTGTGTTTCCAGGAGTTTTGTTGTTTGTGGATGATGCAATGACGGAATTTTAAGTTTCTTTTTGAAAGCAGTTATGTCATCGTTCTTCTTATTTATCAACTTTTCAGTGGCTTTTACATCTTTGGGATCGTGTCCCAACTCAATTATTAAGTCCTCTAAGTACTTGATTGTGTTGTCCTTTCCTTGCGAAGAGGCCTTTCCCAATTGGAATTGAGATGATATATTATTCATGGTTTTCTGCAATTGGTGGGTTCTTATGGCTTTCCCTATCAAGGTGGAGTAAATCATCTCCCCTATTTGTTTGTGCAACTCAATCTATTCAATAGGATGTATGTCCTCTGTGAGTACTTCAACATCTATCTTTGTAAAATATGTTGCTGTCCTTGGTTGCTGAATGTTGGGTTTCATGAATGTCATTTGCATTTTTCCTTCCTTCACATCAAAGGCTGAAATAAGCCTTGTCTGATTGGTAGGTGCCATATTTAGGTATTTTGCATAAATTTGGGCTTTTAGCCTCTCGTTCCTGGCCTTTATGTCCTTGTATCTTTCCCTGATATCTTGGTCCCTATTAGCTAGCATCCTAAATAAGGACACTTTAGCACTTTGTTGTCTTTCCAACATCTGAGTATGTGATGTGGAAGGTCCTAGTGTGCGCCCAGAAGGAGTAGAAGGCCTACTTCCTTCCCTTTCTGTGTTGGTGGCTCCTACTATTTCCTTTCTGAATTTTTTGTTAGAGAAAGGATTTAATCTTTGCCTTTTGACCAGGCTGGTCTTTGCATATGCCTGTGTGGTTGCTCTGCCTGAGGTGGTGGCCTATTCTCTACTTCTTTTGAGGTGTTTCTCCTCATTTAGAGGAGTCTACATGACTGGAGGAGTACTCATACTAGGCCCTACTCTTCCTATTTGAACAGGCTCTTCTGATATCTCTGGTTGTTCTAAATCTTCTTTTACTTGAGATTATTCTTCTGTTTGTTGTTCACTGTGTGCCTATGATTCTACTTGTGCTTGAGATTCTCCCGACACCTATAGGAAAGAACCTTCTTCAACCCCTTTCTCTAGATCAATTAGTACATTCTCAATAGCAATTTTAGTGTTATCTCTGTCCACTAGAGTATTCTCCACCCATTCCAATCGATTTGCATACTTTTCTATTTCTCGGATTTAGTGGTGAATGTAAAGATCCATTTAATTTTTATATCTTCTGCAGCAAATGAAGTCCAAGGGATCATATCTCCACAAGAAGCTCTATTTCAATTTAAGTCTATGTAAGATTTCCTTTGCTTCTTTCCCAGCTTCCCGGCTATTACACTTAAAGGGGCCTAGTTGATCTTTGATTCTGAGCTGGGCCTTCTTTTTGGCCTTAACAAAATGCACCTCTTCTGAGTTGATTATCTGCCTGTAGTACTCTAGAGAAAATAATCTCATTGGGATGTATTTGGGTAACTTATATGGGGCCAACTCATAGCCATAGATCCTAATTTTAGTGTGATTTTGGTACAAGTACCAATCTCCCACTTTGTGTTGTTTTCACAGCTACAGGACTCTCCTGATATCTGAACTAATTCTTGGAGGAGGACTTCCTAGTAGCATGGTTATTACAGGATGTACAAAAATTTCTATGAAGTCTATGTATGGATATGGTGATTCAAATTTGTGGATCAAAGGAGTCCAGAAGACTACTCACCTAGGGTGACCTTTAGTATCAAGCTTTTGAAGAGTGAAGGGGAACTTGTCAACTTGGTAATATAGAAAAAGATGGTACACAACTAATGAACTTAAAGACTCGTTCATTATTCATTCTCAAGAATTGATCATGGATTTTGTCTACTATGAATTTGGCATAATCATAAATGATGACAGGGGACTATCCTAGATTGAAGATATACATGAAGGGTAAAATGATTTCATCTATGCTTTCACAGGTAGTATAGCCTAAGACACTAGATATCATTGACACAATGTCTTGACCAAGTTTAGAAAATACAGTCCACATATATGGGGCAGGATCATTTGGAAGATGTTTCTCTTCCATAATAAAAGTCTGGAATATTTCAACAAGTCTGGTAGTGGTAACCTTGGGGACATTTTCTAGCAGCTCTCCAATGGAAATAGGGGTCAGATTTTGTCCTCATTGCAACTACAACATTTCGTTGATTAATTCAGCAGTAATGGTGAAAAGTATGGTATGGTCAGGAGACATCACTGCTCTTTGGTGGGGAATGTAGTTGGTATGGAAATAATGGACAATATCTGGAAAGATGTGCACTTGAGGAAATTGATAGTTGGGTAAATTAGACTCAAAGAGTTATTTTATCTGCATGGTTCAAGTATTGGTCTCTATACCGACAACAAAATTTAAGTGGGGATTCATGGACAGAGGTGTCTTTGATTTGAACGTCTTTTTCTTCCGAAAGGAGATGGTCTAAATCGAGATGGGGAGATGAAACTGATCAGACATCCATGGCAATTAGAGCAGCCATTCTTAGTTCTTGTGGATTTACGAATGGGGAAAATGGGTTGCTCAGTCAGTTAGGGCAACTGGGTTCTAACGCAGAGTATTCTTGCGTCACTGTGCAATTCTTTCACTAAATTTCTTATTAATTCCAAGAAATGCAAGTAAAGGGTTCAGAACTGAGACAAGGCTTCTAATGAATTTGGATAAAATACCCAGAATTTTGGGAATATTGATTCTCAACCGGTTGACAGGAGACTCTACACAGTTATAGAAAGTTTGTGTGAACTGGAGGGTGGATTGTGAGTTCAATGGCTTCTTCATGTTGGCAACTGGACATAGGTTGGTGGTTGGACACTATGCAGTTGCGTGCATGAAGGTTTGGAACTTTAGTTTCATGATGAAACAAAATTATGGGCATTTTGTCTTTATTAACAAAGTCAACATTTGGCGGGTGTTTGGGGAATAGTGGTACTTTTGGGAGTTAGCGGGGTGATGTGATAGTTTGGTGTTTAGCAGTCGGCAGTAAGTGAGTTTCTTTGTACCACTTATGAGCATTGGGTGGTTTTGGGGAGAGGCCACTCGATTCCACTCATTGGGTGCCATGTCGCATCGAGGGCCCAGCAAAAAACAACCCATTTCGGGCGAGTAACATTCGGGTTTTGGGCCGGTGCAAAATCAATGTGGGTCATCAGATTTGAAGAGGGAGGATGGGGTGGCAATCAATCGATGAAAATATATGAACATTTGGGGGGGGGGTCGGTGGGCAATTAACTCAGTGGTTTCGAATTTTATATGGGATTAGGGTGAGACTAATGCATCGGGCATTATTTCATTGGTGGAGGATTTGACTTTTAATTAATCGCTAATGGATTAATTAATTCATTTGACGAGTTCGGGTATTTATAAAGTTTTGATTTCAACATCAGGGACGGGGTATTAATATTTAAAGGGACTTATTAAATAAATCGTGGAAAAGGGTTATTTTTCAGGATTTAATATATAAATAAAATTAAAAGTTAATATGAACATCGCGAAGAATGTATTTAGCACTAAGTATAATGTGTTTTTGTAATTTATTTGCTTTTCATAAACAAATTATAACTAATGCTAAGTGTTATTTTCGCGGGTTTTTCGGGAAAGGGGTTTACTTGGGGGTAATGGATTTTCCTTAGGAAAAATGGTGTTTCATGTTAGGAAAAGGGATTTATATGGGAAAATGAGGGAGAATGAAAGGGGGTAATGTTTGTAGGAGGAATTTTTGTACTTAGGACCTATAAGTCATTGCGCCGAGGGTTCAGTCCCTCCAGAAGTCAGAGAAATGATCTGAGCCCCTTTGACTTTAAGATTTTGGGTACTTGAAACTTATTTTGGGAAATTAGTTAAGTGAAAGGTGTAATGAGTGAGGGAAAATTAATCAATTTGGCTTTGTGAACTTTATGCCAGTCCAACTTCTCATTCATAGTTAGATTTTTCATGATGAGGGTAATAAATATGCTTTTGTCTAACAATCATCACAATTCTGCAACCTTTCTACTACTTACCCATCTACTCATCCTACTGTTTTTACTTCTCTTTATTAGGGTGCACTTAAGCTCGCAAACCCGTATGAAAAAAAAAATCTTTTTTTTTACAATAGTAATCTAACTAAGTCTAACCTTATTACATCCAAGGGCTCAAATTAAATAGTTGAGCTCCTTTTCTTCACTCTACCTAATCTACTTATCTGCCAAGATTAAACAATTTGGTCAGATTTTATTCTTTATCTATAAACATGAAATAGCCAAGTTTAAACATTTTGGCTATCATGGATTGTGGAAAAAATTACAAGCTGCACACAATCATTTATTTTTCACAAAAATTAAATAGTAGTGGCATTTTGACTTGCACACTTTCATGGTATTTTTCTTTGGGGTTCATTTTTTCATCTTTTTTGACCCTTTTTATTCTTTTTGTCGTTTGATTTTTTCTTTTAGGACATACCCTTTTTACATCTTTCTAATTGTTTGAATATGGAAAACATTTGCAGAAAGCAAATGTATTTACATATTACAGTTTTAATCTCAGCCATTCAAAAATTATGACTCCTATTGGTATAAGAACCTAACAACATCCCTATTATAAATTACCACCCTAAGTATTTCTTGTAGATGAAAAACTTCCTTCATAAATATGTCTACAATTTCCATAGCTTTGTAAGTGCATTTCACAGGTATAAAGTGAGAAATTTTTCTCAATTTGTCCACCACCACCATAATTTAGCTGTGCCGCTTCTTGGCATGAGGTTAATTGGTGATGAAGTCTGGAGATATGATCTCCCATTTCCATTCGAAGAAGGGCAATGCTTGCAACAAACGAGCAGGATGCTGATGTTCCAAGTTCACCAACTGACATTCCAAACATTTGGACAAGTACTTAGTGGCATCCTTCCTTAACCCAGGCCAAAAATACCCTTTCTTGATGGATGAAAACAACTTTTGTTACCCTAGGTGGCCAACACATGGTTTCTTGTGAAACTCATCCAGTATCAATTTTTTAGGAGAGTTTTGGTTAGGAACATATATTTTGTTTTTGAGGGTAAGGATTTTGTCTGAATTTATTTCAAAATCTAATATTTCCCTTTTCAACTGAGCTTCCTTTGCCTGCTGACAAACAAAACTGTATTCTAGATCCTTGAGGGAGGCTTCTTTTATGATTTCAGGGATGTTTGAGTGTACCTGACTGATTTGGACCTCATAAATACAATGTACATTCCTGCTCAATGTGTCAGCCACTTGATTTTCCATCCCTTTAAGATGTTCCATTTTGAAATCGAACTCACTTAAAAATGTTGTCCATCTGGCCTATCGAGCATTTATGCTAGAATGGTGAATGAAATTTTTAAGGCTAATATGATAATTTAATAGTAGAAATTTCTTCCCAACCAGGTAGTGTCGCCACATTTTATGTGAATGCACTACTCTTGTTAATTCAAGGTCGTAAGAAAAATATCGTTGTGCATACTCCAATTTTTGTGATTCATAAGAAATAATTTTTCCCCCTTTTGTCAACACTATGCCAAAACTCTCTTTAATAGCATCCATGCAGACCACAAAAGACTTTTTCGAACTTGCAACCTTTAACATGGGTGCATTGTAAAGTAGGTGTTTTAGTCTTTTAAAGCTTTGCTGACATTTGACTGTCCATTGGAAAGTGTGTCCCTTTTTTTGTAAAGAGGTCATTGGGAAAGTGATTTTTGAAAATCCTTGATGAACCAATGGCCAGGAATGACCTGATATCAACAACATTCTTTGGAGCAATCCATTCCATAATGGTTTTGATCTTTTTTGGGTCCACCTCTATTCCCTCTGCTGACATAATGTGACCCAAGTACTGAATCTGACCTTTGAAAAAGTCACAGTTGCTATATTAAACATATAACTAATTTTCCCATAGAGTTTGCAACATTATTCTTAGATGCTCTACATGCTCCTCCTGATTCATGGAGTATACTAAAATTTCGTCAATAAAAATCAGTATGAATTTATCAAGATAAGGATAGAAATTATTGTGCATTAAACTCATAAAAATAGCTGGGGTCTTTGTGAGGCCAAATGGAAACACCACAAACCCATAATGACCATAACGAGTTCGAAATGCAGTATTCCAAATGTCCTCCTCCTTTATCCATATTTGGTGGTAACCGAACCTTAAATCAATTTTTGAGAATACTTTGGCTCCTTGCACCTTATCAAATAGATCATCAATACGTGGCAAGGGATATTTCTGTTTGATGGTGATTTTATTTAACTGATGATAATCGATGCATAGTCTTAAGGTTCTATCTTTCTTCCATACAAACTGTATGGGGGCTCTCCAAGGGGACGCGCTGGGGTAGATATACTTTTTATCCAGAAGCTCCTGTAGCTACATTTTGAGTTCCATTAACTTAGATATGCACATGCAATAAGGGGCCCTAGATATAGGGGCTGGACCCGAAATTATTTCGATGGTGAAATCAATATCATGCTTGGGTGGTAATCTAGGAATGGATTGAGGGAATACATCAACAAATTCTTGAATAATAAGAATGTTTTCCAAGGAGGTCATTTGATTCTTGGATTTCGTAAATCCCACCTAGACAACATATATTTCACAACCCTTCTTAATACACTTTCCTAGTTGACTAGCAGTAATAGGACATAATTTGGTATTTGTCTTCATTCCTTAAAGTTCCTTCCTTTTTCCTGACACAGTGATAAAACTGATTGTTTTCTTCTTGCAATCAACTAGGGACCAACATTTTTCTACCCAATACATCCCTATTAAAATGTCATATCAACCCAAAGGGCGTATATTAAGGTCAACGTGAATGGGCTGTCCTGAAATTATTATAAGACAATGTTCTATTTTTGCAATTACCCTACTTTTTGCCCCGATGGCTAATTTAACTAACCATGGTTTTGGAAACTTACTACTCTATAGTTGATAATATTCTACCACCTTAGGACTAACATAGCTTAGGCTAGCATCGGGATTAAACAAAACAAAGATAGGTTGCTTAGCAATCATACCTTCACATTCGATCATTATGGGCTAGTATTTTGCTTGATGATCGTCCAGAGCAACATTAATTATGGGCATGCTCCTTGCCACTTCTCCAACCGTGGATGCTTCTTTCATATTTAATAGTTGTTTCATCCTTTCCTTATGCAGATGACTTTTTTAATAGTGGGGTTCTTCGCATCTGCAACATTTTAGCAGTCGTTTTGATTGCTGGTGATTAACATATTTATTAACTCCTTCTGACTATCTATTTTTAGAATATACAACTTTGGGTTGGTTCCTTGCTGGGAATTTACTGAGAGGTTTTTGCTATATATTTCTGCGACTAGTAAATTTTTTTTGCTTGTTTCGGATCAGGTTCCTTCCCTTCCTATTCAATACTCCTTTAGGTCCCTCATTTTTCTGTTTCATTTGTTGGTAGTAGATGAAGGCTTTTCAAACCGCATCATCCATTGTTCTTGGGTAATCAAATTCAAGCTTCTCCTTCAAAAAATTGGGTGGGCTACAAATGAAACATTGAATTTTGGCCTCTTCTTCTTGGATATAAGGTACAAAACATAGTAAGGAGGTGAATCGTTTCACATACTTATCCATGGTTAAGGTTCCCAATCTCAACTGGTGAAATTCATTTTCATTTTCATCATAATAATGTTCAGTTAAATACTTATCCTTGAAATTATTTTGAAATTATTTCCACATAACATGTTCTTCGTCGATTTTCCTCATGCTTTTGATTTCTTCCCACCAAAGGGTAGCTTACCCCTTAACTGATAAACTTCTAAACATGCTTTTAGTTTATCGGTGTAATCATAAATCTAAAAATATTTGCTTATATCAATTAACCAAGCTTCAATTGCCTCTTGAAACTCCCCTTCAAAGAGTGACAGTTTAATCTTTTTAAATTCACGTTGTAATTAAAGTTTATGTTGTTTTGTCTTGCGCTGGTCTGAAACATTGTCTGAACCTCCTTTTTCATCTTCCCCATATTTTTCAGCTGAATCAGCATTCTCTTCTCCATGCTAAGTTGTTGGGGTTTTCTCTCTATCTTCAGCACTGGGGTCTAGATCTGGTTGGTTCTATTGATTGGATAGACTTCTATGAATTCTCTCCTATTATAGTGATAGTCATTCATTCTCTGTTCTTAAATTTGGCATCTCAGCACATAGCTACTGAACGATTTCGAGCAAAACAAGATTAGCTTGACGAGATCCCTCTCCTAGCTATATCGAAATATCAGGGTTGGTAGTCACATAAGTTGTTTATGGTGCGTTTGGTGGTCCTCGGCTCCTCTATGTTCTGACCCCTTTTGTGTTGATGCGGGTCTCTGTGTTCACATGCATAGTTACTTAATTATTTTGAAGAAATCACATTTATTTCATATATATGTAATTCCCCAAAGAGTTTCAGTGTACGAACCTGATCTCTTATACAATTTGTAACACCATAAAAAGAAATCTCATACGAAATATGCAACTGAAATGAAATAGTAAAACAAATATGATTGACTATCACCATAACAGTGGAAAATGTAGACCTTAATGGCACATTAAGTTGACTTGATCGTTTTAATTTATGTTACGCAATGTATAAGGTTTGATTTGTCTTGAATTAATTTTTCACATGGCTCCACTCAAGGTGTTAGGCCCATAACCGGACTTCCATTTAAATACCTCTAGTATGTCAATACATGTGACATATCCATGGTTTATTCTATAGCATGCATCCAAAAAAGGGTTATGTTTTCCTACGACAACTGGCCTAGTCCTCACTTGTTGATATCTGGTGGGTGATCTGATGATGGGGAGTGTTTAGGGTTTTCCCAACTAACTGCCTCATCGCGTCCAGCTGGATGTGGAGTCATTTGTTGTTAGTTGTTTGAGGTCTTTTTTGCTTTGTGATGAGGTTGGCCTTCTGGTTTCAAGTCGGCTCAAGAGCACTTCTGATGTGTGCTATGGCAATGACTATCCACCTTTCACTAGAAGCTATCCAAAAATACTTTCCCTTACAATATTCCAGTTTTCTAGGCATCTTGAGATTATATTTAGCTTCAATATTTCATCTGGTTCGCTATTTAATGGGTGGATTCCACCATCCAGGGGTGGCTTGATGGTTTTTTGGTTCTGCAGAAGGTAGCTAGATGTGATGTTGGTTTATTGAAGGTAGGCATGCAGTTTCTTCGGGTTCATAAATTCCATGGGTTTCTTCTTATAGTCCTTCACATATTGGCTAATTGATAATATTTATTTTAAAGAAGGTGCACTGCCATCTGTTGCAATCCTCCAGGATTAGGTAATGTTGTTGCCCTCTCGGCATCATTTTGTTAGTTTACTTAGCAGGTTTACCTCCTAATGGATTTTTTTTGTTGATGGGATATGTTTGCAAGCATTCCACTATATCCATCAAGCTCTTTGCATGGTCAAGATATCATCTTTTGTGCTTTTCAGATTTTATATTCTCCGTGGTTATTTATAGGTTGGAAAACTCACCTCTAATTCATAATTATTTTATTTTTATATGGTAAATGCACTACAGAAGAACTATTTATCAGTAAAGGCTTTATGTCAGAACATTTTGAGCTCCATTTTCATTTAGATGTCTGTGTACAAATGTTAAGCTTTGCGCTTGACATTTGCAAGGGTTTTTGAACTGTTGATATTAGTTTGGGGTATGAGTTTACTTGTCTATTTTTCTCTGAAAGACAATGTTGAACAAAGATTCTATGTAATGCATATTTCCTAATAGGTTTATGATCTCGAGGGTTTTGGGGTTATTTATCTCTTCAACAAATTTAGGTATTTGAGCCTGTTTTGCTGCGGGGAATGTGCTAATTGTTACAGTCGATATACATAATCAGTTCTTCATGCTAAAAGAATGAATGTGTGGTTTAATTCACTACTATCTTCTCTGTAATGATTGATAGTGGTTTATTTCATTTCCTTTTTAATGTAACAGCTTGGTAAATAGATAGTCATTTTTATAGGTTAGACTTAGTTTTCCTTCTTATTCTATGTGTTCAAGATTCCTCGACCTGCTATCATAAAGATTAAGATTATTTGTTTTATAGTTTTAAGATTACGTGAATATTTATTTGATACATGGAGATACTCTTTAGTTCATTGCGTGTACATTTACTGTCCTTCATGCATTACTTGTAACATTTATTGTATGCCCCTTCGATTGCAAATTCAATTCTGTTTTTCTAGTCTAATGTATTTTCAAGGAATTTCTCTCCTTAATTTATTCTATCATTCAAATGAGTAACTTTGATAATCCAACATCATTTCCTAAATAAAATCTGTGTTGCTTATTTGTTTAGTACTTGTAAACATGTAACTCTAATCTTGTCTAAAAATTCTCTTCTCCAAGGCGCTAGCTTGGAAATCACGACCAGGCTCTCTCTCGAGCACTTTCTGTTATACACAGTTAGACTAAATCCAGCTACAGCGAGGTGCCTTGGGCCTCACGACTAATTTTCGAGCCTCAAGTCTTTTCATATTGTCTTTGAGTATATTCTCACTGGTTTATTTCACCCATCTATAGGATCCCCTCTCTGAATTCTTTCCCCATCTATATTTCGCTTCCAAGAGCAAATGGGTAATTGTTCATTGGCAAATGTTTCTTTTAAGTACTACAAATAGTTCTTATTTTTTGTTAACATATGAACTCCTAATTATCGATTAATTAGCTAACCAAATATATCCTGGCCTTCCAGCCTCAGTCATTATCATTTTAACAACACAAAGTAAGAAATTTAATGCAATAAAATATAAAAATAAAACTTAGTAATTACAGTAATTATTTTATGTAGCTTGGGGTGTTACAATTTTATAATTAAACGTAATAAAATAAAATATATAATATATATATATATATATTATATATATAGTTTTATATTATATATATATATAGAGAGAGAAATGAGGGAGGAGAGAGAGAGAGAGAGAGGAATCGAAACACCACATCTGCATTGAAGAATCCAAAGTCATTGCGCGGGTTTATCACTTCCACCATAGGAAGGTTAGGGATGCGATTGAGATTGAGAGGCATGTTAGAAATATTAATAGGGATTATGGTTGGAAATTGAGTAAAAACTGATTCTAACTCTCTCTTCATGATTTTTCCTCTCTTTTTTATCCTTTCTCTTTTTATTTTTTCTGATTTACCTTTATTTTCTTTTGGTTTCATCATTCATCCCCTAATTTCGTTTTTAATATTTTTTAATTTCATGTGTTTAACATAATAAGTATATTTTTTTAGTAGCCTCTGTTTAAATTATTCTTTTCTCTTTAGTGAACCCCATGACCCCTAGGTTTTAGTTGTTATTTTATTTCCCCTCTTGACATTTCTCTTTCTAAATTATTTGTTGACATATTACCAAATTTGTTAGTATAACTAACAAATAAAAATATAACATTTATTTAACCTCGCTTATTATCATATTATTATAGATTTATTAATAATTTTCTAGTAACAATTCTTAATCTATAATTGCTAAGTTCCTATATCATTTAACATTGTTATATTTAAAATTAAGGAAAACAATCCATCCTCTAACAAAAAAAATTATCTCTAGTAATTGGATAAATAATAATAAATATATAATAAAATATTTATTAAAATATTAAATGATAAAATATTTAAATTGAATTATTCTCTAGAATTAGTTTTCAAATAAATATATTTTTGATTTAATGGGAATAAGTCAAAACCTTAACTATTAATACTATATAGAGTGATATATTAAATAATATTTTATATAAATCGATCACATTTGTAATATTCTTAATAATTTCACAACAACTAATTTTAACTAATTATATAATATATCTTAAGAGATATTCCCTAACAAATTTGGATGCATTCTATTTGATTTCTCCCCACCTTGTCCTCATGAATGAACAACATTAGTTGGTTTCAACTAATCTGAAAGATACACACACAATTAAATTAAATTTAATAATTATATATATATATATATAATATATATAGATAATTTAAATTTAATAAAATTTGAATAACTAGATCTCTTTCTTGTTAGAAGAGAAATAAATTCATTTTAAAACCATGTTGTTCTTTTGGAATAACGTAAACCTTCTCTTACATGCTCAACCTTTTATTGTTTTAAGAGTGAACAATGATTGTGATAATGACTCATAAAGATTGAGGGGACAGACCACACTTTGCATCCATTTCTATTTATAGATTCTTCATCATTTTGAGGTTTCTCTATGATCCAGATAAGTAATTAAAAATTCTCAAGGATTCATACATTAGTACAAGTATCTAAAATATAATATACATCATAATATTCATTGTAACTTTATTACCAAGAAATTGCTTGGAATGATTATCTTTGAGTGGAAAAGGATATAGTAAAAATAGACCTTTGGTAGTGGGATAAAATGTAGCTTTTCTTTGAGACTTATCACTTGCATTATTTTTATATGATTATGAGGTTTTGACAATTATGGAGAAATATCAAGAAAATTCAAACACTTTTCTCAACATATAAAGTTAAGATTAAAGGAAATACATTGGATTAGATATTCCTAATGAAAATGTCTCTTTCTCCATTGATCACATAAGTATTACTATCTAATGTACAAGAGCAAGATAAAAATCATGAAAGAAAAAAAAAAACATCGTAACAATGCCTTAAGCTCTACTTAAAGACACCTCTTCCCACCTCTTCCTCAAACTCTATTGGAGTAAGGATGTCAAATGTTGACTAAACAATTAGGGATTTGAGATAGAAGCCACTTTGTAAAATATTGAGATTAATAAAAATATTTTTCATTTGATTTAAAAATAAATTGGTGTCTTGTAAAGGGTTAGAGGATCAAGTAGAATTAAAATATTACTAAGAGGTGGTCAAACAGGGTTTGTAATGTGGTTATGTAGAATGGATTTTATCTCTCTCACCAGCTTCAATTCAGTGCAAGTGACATGATGATGAGAAAAATTGATGTAATAAATACATGCTTATGACTATTTTTGTATTCACCCTCACTCTCTCTCAAGAGTTGAAAGGAAAAATGATTTCCCTTGAAAAATAAAAATAATACAAAAAAATTATTAATCCAAATAAAAATAAATAAAAACATTTTTAATTAAATTAATATGGAAAAAAAAACTCAACATTAAATTTAATTTCAAAATAATTTTTAAAATAATAGCTTCAAAAAAATCATTAATCTCAAATTTAAAAATTAAAAATATTCACAATTTCTAATACAACTAATACGACTATCCAAAAACCCCTTTTTTGACTGTTAGTAAGTATGAAGAGGTTTATGGAGTAAATATAATTTTATTTTATTTTATTTAGCATACCTATGGTTTATTTATATTTCTATTTATTTATCATAACTCTTTTATTTACCATGGTATTTTCCTCATAGTCTTGGCATATATTTAGATGTTGATTTCTAATCATATTTGATATATTATTATACCTCTTTATACCTCTTTTATATTTATTTATTTGCCATAACTCTTTTATAAATATGGTATTTGGCTAGACTAGGGAAAAGTTCTAGGGTTTGATAGAGAAAATGACAGAGGGTAATAGGCGACCATGGAGGTGCAGGGAGAAGGGAGTTCCACTCCCTCCTACAGTAACATAGTCTCAAATAGAGGAAGAGTAGGGTACAAGAATAAGCATCCAAACTTCTTGGAGATCAAGACAAAAACATTGAAGCATAGTAGGCAGAAGGCAGCAAAACCAATGCAGAGCCGGGGACACATGAGGAAGAGCGACAAGAGGAGAAAGTGGTAGACAGAGGTCAGGGGACAGGGACCAGAACCAAGGTGGGGCCTTGTAAACCCAAAACCTATTCTAAACCATGGGTGATCACATGAAAAACTATGCCATCATATGGAAGTTTATGGGAATCTGGCCATTGGAGAAGGTGTTGTACACATGGATAAGATACAACTGGAAACTGAAGGGGGAGATAAATATATATCTTGGGTCCAAAGGCTCTTTCAAAATGGTGCTCACAAGTATGGAGGATAGAGATAGGATCTTTGAAGGAGGACCATACTTCTTTGCAACAACTGGTCTCTACATGCGACCATTGATAAGGAAATTTGTGTCAGAAAGAGAAACCTTCACCTCGGTACTAGTATCGATCAAACTCTACTCCTTACCTTTATATTATTGGATTCCAGAGTCTTTAAAAGCTATAGGCAATAAATTAAGACATTTTTAAAAGATTTGCGAGGCAACTCTACGAGGAAGGTATACCTCCTCTGCTTGTATTTGTGTGGATATGCACCTATGAGGAGCTCTTCCAGGTGAGGTCATTCTAGAAGTCTATGACGATGAATGTGTGCGAACAATAGACTATGAGAATATCCCATTTAGATGTTGTAGATGTCATGAGCATGGAAACCTATCCAGAGATTGTCCTCTTAACAAAAAGGAGGAACACCCAAACATTAGTAAAAAGAAAGATAATTCAGGTTTCACCAAAGTTGTAGGAAGAGGGAAAAGAGGGCGAAGGAAGACATAAAAGAACCCCACTAATAATGAGAACACAACAAAATGTCATAACAATTTTGAGATCTTACAGGAAAGAGAAATAGATGAGGGTGATCATGAGAGTATAGAGAATTAGGCAAAAAAAGGGAAAGGAAAAGTGATGAGCATGGAGTTTACATAGGTACAGAATGAATACATGGAGGAACCTTTGAGCAACATGGAAATAGAAAAAGATCATGAAATGACTCAAAGTGAAAGTGGCACAGAGGACCAACACTTACAGGAGATCTTGGAAAAGGAGAACCTAGAGTTGGAAAAGTTTCTAGAACAAGGAGTAAAACAAGGAATGAACTCCATACCTTAAGAGGAAGTTGACAAGGTACAACAGATGTTCCTCAACAAGTCACAACAAATTATTGTAGGAGTCAAAAGAGGACATGATAACTAGGAAAGTAAAGGAGCTTCCTCAATATGGTTAATAGCTGGAAAATTGACAAAAAACCCACGCAAGAAGAGAGGGAGGAAGAGACAGAAGGAATTGTTGCTGGAATGTGGTAAAATCATGATTGACTCAGGTAGGATGAAAGACCTGTCCAGTTACTCATTCAAAACCCATATTAATGAAAATCACAACCTAGAACATTAGAGGACTAGGGAGTAGAAGAAAACAAAGGAATTTAAGCAATAGGATGAGAGAGGAAAAACCTGACATAGTGTTCATACAGGAAACAAAATGCTTAGTGGAGAAGATTAGAGAAAAACATAGAAAATGGTTAAAGAAATATGAATACATTGAGGTCAAGGCAAACAAATCTACTGGGATAATTTTCACTCTTTGGGATCCACTGAAATTTGGTATGCTTGATGTGGAAGCATCCAAACACCACCTTTCCTTGATCATCCAACTAGTGGGTGACAGACAATGTTACATGATAACCAATATCTATGGTCCTCAACCAATGGATGACAAATTCCAACTCCTCACTACATTGGAGGATATAAATAAATGATACCCAACTTTTACATGGATTTTAGGCGGTGATTTTAACATGATTAAGTCACTATCAGAGAAGAAAGGGGGAACCAGAAAGCTTGGTAGAGATGTAGCTACCTTCCAACAATTCCTCACCAATATGAACCTGGTAGATTTGGAAACCAACAATGGAATTTTCACTTGGAATAACAAGAGGGGGGACTATACCCAAGTATCCTCAAAATTGGATAGATTTATTATTTTAGAAGAAATCCTATTAAGGGGAGGTTGTCTGAATGCACTCACCCTACCCTTTGGTGGTTCAAATCATTGGCCCATATAGTTGGAAGCCTCTCTATTTGGTAAACCGAGGAATAGCCCCTTCAGGTTCAAGAATGCTTGGCTCACACACTCAAATTTCCAAACAAACATTGAAAAATGGTGGAAAGAGGAGTTGCACCTTGAAGGCACAAAGATGTTCGTTCTACATTATAGGCTCAAACATATCAAAAGTAGACTCAAAGAGTGGAATAAAAATGAATTTGGTAATATCTTCAAAGCTAAGGGAGAAGTGGCTAAGAAACTAAAGGAAATAAACCAAATTCTTATCACAGAAGGATATACAGATGAAAGGAAAGAGGAGCCAGAAGGACTTCAGCATGAATGGGAAGACATATGTCTACAAGAGGAAATATTCTGGAGACAGAAATCTAGAATACAATGGATTAAGGAAGGGGAGAGAAACACCAAATTATTTCACAGATCCACCATAGCTCACAGAAACAACAATAGAATTGTGAAACTTACTAATCATTAGGGAATAGAAAGGAACACTCATGAAGAGATGGAAGAGGCTCTTGTCTAGCATTTTGAAATAATTGCAGAGGAAACCAATGAAGATAGATCTCTGTATATAAAAAGATTTACACAATACATTCCTAAATTGGTTTCCATACAAGACAATAATAATCTCAACAGACCAGTATCAGAGGAGGAACTGGAGGAAGTCATTATAGAGATGCACAATGGAAAAGCACCAGGCATGGATGGGTTCAATGTGGAATTTTTCAAAACATGTTGGATAACTGTAAAACATGATATTGCAGAGGTTGTGGAAGACTCAAGAAGAGATAAAACAATCTTGAAGGCTTTAAATGAATCTTTTATAGCCTTAATTCCCAAACAGGAAAAGACTACCTCCCCAGATAGATTTAGGCCTATAGAATTATGCAATGTGGTGTACAAAATAATATCAAAAGTAATTTCCAATCGCCTCAAACCATTCCTCCCAACCCTAGTGTTAGAGGAGAAAAACAGGCTATGTGGAAGGAAGACAAATTCTAGACAATATAATTCAAGCTCATGAGGTGGTCCATTCACTCATTACCAATAAACACGTAGGCATGATTATTCAATTAGATATCTTGAAAGGCTATGATAAACTTAGCTGGATGTACAGAAGAGCAATACTAAAAGCCTACGACTTTGATTACAATTGGATTAAATGATTCATGGTACTTGTTACCATAGCCAATTGTTCAATCCTTCTCAATGTCGCTCTCTCCAAAACCTTCAAGCCCACCAGAGGCCTAAGGCAATGTGATCCTCTTTCTCCTTTTCTTTTCATTTTAATAATGGAAGGGTTAGGAAGAGCAACCAGAGCTGCTAAGGAGAAAGGAATAATTCAAGGTTAAGGCTCACTCAAGGAAGGGACACAGTGACACATTAGCAATTTGTTGACAACACTATGCTTCAAGGCATACCTACAGTCAAGGAAGCCAAAGATTTTAAGAAGATTTTGTGTTAGTTTGCCATGGCAGTGGGCATATAGGTAAGTCTCTCTAAATCAAAAATTTTCTTTTTCAATAGAGACATATTGATTCAAAGAAATCTTTCTAGAATTTTGGGATTTCAAAGATAGTTTTTAACCTCAAAGTACCTAGGAGTTGCCCTCATTGATAAATTGTCACACAAGGATAGTTGGGAGAAAGTTATCATTAAAATAAAAGATAAAATCAGTAAGTGGAAAAACAAAGCCCTAAATCTAGCAGGAAGGCTAGTTCTTACTAAGGCTGTTCTACAATCCATCCCCATCTATATGTTATCAACCATTCGGACACGCACTGGAGTCATCATTAAGATTCAAAATATACAAGGAGACTTCCTCTAGGGAAAAGGGGAAGAAAAGAACAAATGGGCCCTGGTGGCATGGGCAAGGTTGTGTAAGCCGAAATCCCATGGTGGCCTAGGTCTTCATGACCTTGGAATTCTTAACATGGTTCTGGGAGCCAAAATTTGGTGGATATGGCTAAAGGAAATACAGGCCCCCTGGGCAAAACTTTGGAAGCAAAAGTACGCAATGGATTGGCAGGAAAAGAACCTAATAAGAATGACATGACAAATAAAGGGTTCACAAATTTGGAATAGGGCCTGGGAGAATAGGGCTTTAGTCCAAAAACATAGTTTCTAGGATATCATAAATGGAGATCTAGCTTGGTTCTGGGAGGATAATTGGCAGCAGAAGGACAATCTCCAAAGTGAGGAATTAGAAGATATTCAAATAGATACCAGTAACAAAGGTTTAAGAAGAGTAAGTGCTATTGGGATCATTCAAGAAACAATGGGAAATGGAAAATCTAGAAACTGCCAATTTATAGTGATGTAGGCAGGCTGAACACTCAAGCTACAACCCTTAATGGTCTTTCGGAAAAAAGGAAAATCTTAACCTCAACCTAGGATGATCAACTAAGATGGGAAGAGAACAAGGCCAATCTCTTCAACCTCAAGGAAGCCAAGCGAATAGACACATGACTCAACCTCCCAAGCATTGATAAGACTTAGAAATAACTCTAGACTAGTCCTCGTTGGACAAAAATCAAATTGTTTTAGTGGCTAGTTCAACAGGGAAAGATTCTAACATGGGATAATCTTAGAAAAAGAGGCTTTTTTGGCCCCTCCATATGTCACCTGTTTGGTCATTAGGAAGAGACCATTAATCATCTCCTAAATAGTTGTTCATTTACTACAACATTGTGGAACTGAGTGGAATATGTCTTTGAGCAGACTGACAGGAATGTAAATAACATCATTGCTACTCTAAAGAGTTGGAGGAGGAATTTTTCAGACAATGAAACAATAGAGTCATCCTGGGCACTAACTACAGGGTACCTAATTTGGAATGTTTGGAAGGAGCACAACAGCAAGATGTTCAAGGACAAAACAAGTTCATTGAGCAGAATCCTCAATCTAATCCTGAAACAACTCAAAGAGACAGTTCACTTGCTAGGAGGCATCACCACTGGAAAACCCCTAGGACTGAGAGAGGCCAGAATCCTAGAGAAACTAGAGTTGAAATTTTTCCTTCCCCCATGTATCATAAAGAATAATAGGAATAAATCAACAGAAATGACTTTTTGGCACCCTCGTGCTCATGGTTTTCTGAAATTCAACATAGATGGGGTCTCAAAGGGAATCTAGGAGAAGCAAGTTATGGTGGGGTCTTGAGGGATGAGGAAGGAAACATACAGGTCATTTTCCACAGCTATCTTGGGAAAGCAACCAATAATATGGCAGAGCTCACGGTGATGGAATTATGCCTAGAAATACTCCTGAAGTACAACATTTATAATGTCATCATAGAGGCTGAATCAGAATTTGTCATAAACTCGGTCAAGCGAATAAATGTTGGAGCAGCACCAGAGAAAGTCTCGAATCACTAGCGGCTTCTACAAATCTACCAAATAATTCAATCACATTTAAGAATTCTTAGAACTCTTCGGTTGGTGCATGTACGTCGGGAAGCCAACAAGGTTGTGGACTGGCTTGCCAATGAGGGAGTTCGAAACAATCATACAGACTTATGCTGCTGGTGGGAGGAGGTAACAAAGGACAGGGTGAAGGAGGAATGTTATTCTTGCGCCCTCAAGGATAGAGAGTATTACCAAAACTGAGTAATTGATGGAATCTCACCATCGGTCACTGACGGTTAGGAGAACCTGAAACAATTTTCAGAGAACATGCACTATGAGTTCTCTAAGGACATTTCTGAAGGTCTACACAGAGGCAAAAATTTGAACATGGGACATCAGCGCAAAGGGGACAACATAGAAGATTGACACAGAAAGCCAATTTCACTCCTTAAGCTTGCTATGTGAAAGGACGAGTCTTCCTTGTTCATTGCAAATAGGGGGGGAAATTAGAGAGGGATATGCCACCCACAATGGAAGCTTTCGGACCTGCCAGTGGTTTCTCAGAAGGATGAGCAAAGCCATTCTACAGATGACCCGTGGAGTAGAGCGATGAAGGCTTACCAACATTACTACAAGGTAACTCATGAGAGGATGGGGGATGCAATTTGGTTTGAAGCTGTCAAATCCACAGAGGATAGATCCATTATCACTCTCCATTATGACTCTTGATCGGGCTAGTAGGTGGGACTGAAAGAACAATACCGCACGAACAAAACCACTATCTTCACGAGCAATCAAAACCACAAGTGGTTTCCAAGGACCAACGATTCCACTCAAAGATCAACACATGGGGGGGACTGGTCTGGCAAACCACCCTCATTGCCTGTTATTGAGCAGGATTGTAAATCGTGCGACATTAGCTCTAATGTTTGGATCAAGAGAACAATATCAACTGTCAGTGTTGATTGTGCAGCTTTACGTTTTTTTTGTGGGCTAATTTTAGCACGTGAGGAATTAAATTGTGGGCTTTGCTAATTTAACTTGGGATTGTGGGCTTTGCTAATTGAACTTGGGGTCCTCTTGTCAGCTTTTTTCTTTAAAAGTATGTTAAATTTGTTTTTGGAGGCCTAAGGGAAATTTTATGGGTTTTTTTTGGTTTTTATCCCTCTCCCTATGGGGGAGTAGGCAGACCTTAGAGTCTCTTTGTAACCTGTGTAAATATTTTTTGTCTGAGTTACTGGAAGGAACGTCTCTCACTTAAGCAAAGAAAAACAAAATATGGTATTTGGCCTATGGCATTAATAATTATTTGTCCCATAGTATTTGGCATATAGGCTTCACCTAAATAAAACCTCTTTTTTGAGTCTCCTTAAATATAAAGAGGTTAATGTAGTAAATCTAAAAAGAGATTTTATTTATTTACCATACCTCAGGTTTATTTATATTATTATTTATTTACCCTACCTCTAATTTATTTATATTTTTATTTATTTACCATACCTCTAGTTTTATTTATATTTTTATTATTTACCCTACCTCTTTTATTGTGTTTATAAATAATAATTAATAATTACATTAATTTTAAATAGAGTCACATTAGATTAAAAATGTGAGATGCTAAACATTACTTATTTACATATTTCAATGTTTACCTTTTACGTGAGATCTACCTCCATACTGGGCAATAGAGTGCCTCTCGGCATAAAATAACTACTCTATTATATTGTTATTATTTCAATGTCTCACAAGTAATTAACAATTCTCAAAAATTCATATAATAAGAATTATTAAAGATTCATGCATGAGTACAAGTATCATCTTTACAACTAGAAGAATAAATGTTAAAATTAAAAAACCTAAAAAAATTATTTATGTTAACTTTTTAGAAGAATAAATGTTAAAATTAAAAAACCTAAAAAAATTATTTATGTTAACTTTTTATATGACAACAGAACCTTGAATAAAGTGACATCATATAAGTATCTCAAAATTAATATACATCATAACATTCACTATTACTACAATTCTATTACATTGTTATTATTTTAATCTTGGAGGTGTCGTCCATCGTGACAAGTAATTAAGAAACCCTCAAAGAAGTGACATCATATAAATATTTCAATATTACTCTATTATATTGTGATTATTTAGAGGTGTCGCTACAGGTAATTAAGAATTCCAAAAAAAAAATTATGTTAAGAATTATTAAGGATTCATGTATAAGTACAAGTATCATTTTTACAACTAGAAGAATAAATGTTCAGATTAAAAAATCTAAAAAAAAAATTATGTTAATTTTTTAAATGACAACAAAACCATGGAGGAAGTGACATCATATAAGTATCTGAAAGTTATGTACATCATAACATTCACTCGAACTATATTACTCAGAAAAGTGTAAGTTTTATGTGGAATGATTTTTTTGCTTTTAAAAATATTTGAGAAAAAATAGACTTTTGAGTGTGAGTTAAAAGGTAAGTTTTATGTGAAATAATTTTTTTCCTTTCAAAAACATTTGAGAAAAAAAAAAGACTTTTGAGAGTGAGGTAAAAGGTAACTCTTGTTTCAGACTCATCACTTGTATTATTTTTATTTATTTACCATACCTCTAGTTTATTTATATTTTTATTTATTTACCCTACTTCTTCTATTGTGTTTATAAATAATAATAATTACATTAATTTTAAATAGAGTCACATTAGATTAAAAATGTGAGATGCTAAACATTACTTATTTACATATTTCAATGTTTTACGTGAGATCTACCTCCATACTGGACAATAGAGTGCCTCTCGGCATACGATAACTACTGTATTATATTGTCATTATTTCAATGTTTGGCAGGTAATTAAGAATTCTCAAAGATTCATATAATAAGAATTATTAAAGATTGATACATGAGTACAAGTATCATTTTTACAACTAGAAAAATAAAGGTTAAGATTAAAAAATCTAAAAAGATTATTTATGTTAATTTTCTATATGACAACATAACCTTGGAAGAAGTGACATCATATAAGTATCTCAAAGTTAATATACATCATAACATTCACTATTACTACAATTCTATTATATTGTTATTATTTTAATTTTGGAGGTGTCCTCGATCATGACAAGTAATTAAGAAACCCTCGAAGAAGTGACATCATATAAATATTTCAAAGTTACTCTATCATATTGTTATTATTTAGAGGTGTGGCCACAGTTAATTAAGAATTCCCAGAAAAATATATATTAAGAATTATTAAGGATTCATACATAAGTACAAGTATCATTTTTACAACTAGAAAAATAAATGTTAAGATTAAAAAATCTAAAAAAATTATTTATGTTAATTTTCTGAATGGCAACAAAATCATGGAGGAAGTGACATCATATAAGTATCTCAAATTTAATGCACATCATAACATTCGCTTGAACTATATTACTTAGAAAAGTGTAAGTTTTATGTGGAATGATTTCTTTTCTTTCAAAAACATTTGAGAAAAAAATAGACTTTTGAGAGTGAGGTAAAAGGTAAGTTTTATGTGAAATGATTTTTTTTCTTTCAAAAACATTTCAGAAAAAAATAGACTTTTGAGAGTGAGGTAAAAGGTAACTCTTCTTTCAGACTCATCACTTGTATTATGTTTATATTGTTATGGGGTTTAAGGATAAAATATCTATAGATAATTATGTAGAAATATCAAACAAATTCAAAATCTTTTCTTAGCCTATAAAGTTAAAATTAAAAGAAATACATTGAATTGGATACTCTCATCCCCATTGAGCATATGACCGCGACTAACTCTTCCCCATTGAGCATATGACCGCGACTAACTATTTAATGTAAAAAACAAAATAAAAATCATGGAAAAAAAACATTTTAGCATTGCCTTAAACTTTACTAAGAAACATCTCAGCAATGTTTTAAAGATTGAATGTGAAATATGTTTATTATAAATATGTGTTTATTAGAAAATCATTCTACTATATTATATTATTATTATCATGATGTGGTGTTAGAATTAAATGTGGTGTAACCATAATTCTAACTAATAATTATCACTTTTACCATTAGAAAAATAACTCTTAAAATCTTAAAATTAGAAAGTTCACTTATACTCATTAAATGATAGAAAAATTTTGAAGGAAATAAAACTCAAATAACGACACCCTACAAATATTTCTAAGTTAATGTATATCATAACATGTACTCATTTTTAAAATGATATAACAATTTTGAAAGTAATAAAGCTCAAATAACGACACCCTACAAATATTTCTGAGTTAATTTATATCATAACATTCACTATAGTTGTCTCCGTATGCCATAAATTGATATTAAAAGTCAAGTTCAAAATATATATAGAATTGTGCATTTTTATAATGGTTAATAACCATTAAAATATAATAAAAAAATATTATAATAATTCAAATCTCCAACTACAATATTAATAACAATTTATTTATAGATAAATAAATAAATATTAAGTTAATAAATATTTTTTAATAAGAATATTATTTATTAATAAAAATGATTGGATACATTGGTTACCTTTTTTCTTTTAAGGAAGATTTTGTTTTAATTGATTTTATTTATGTTTATCATTAATATGAGCTTATTGATGTTTATTAACTATTTAAAATTTGTTATTATTATGCGGAGGTGTTACTATGATTGTGACAAGTAATTAATATTTTTTTTGGATTCATACATTCATATAGATATCATTTTTACAACTAGGAAACTAAATGTTAAATATTAAAAAATATAGAAATATACCTTATTTTAATATTCTAAATGATATGACAAGTTTGGGGTCACCATATGTGTCTCAAAGTTAATTTACATCATAACATTCACATGAACTACATCATTGAGAAAAGAGTAAGTGAGAGGGGGGATTATAACGACTTTGAAAACGAGTTCAATTCCCTCCTCCAAAGTGACATGATGATGATAAATGTTGATGGAGTGAAGAAATAATCTTACTATAAATAAATAACCAGAACTTCAATAATAAACTAATTAATTTAAATTAAACATCAAAAAATTATATATATATATATATATAATATATAATAATATATATATATATATATATAATATAGATATATATATATATTACAGCATGTAGAGGAATCGAAACACCGCGTCTGCATTGAATAATCCTAAGTCATTCATTGCTAGGGTTTATCACTTGCACTATAGGAAGCTTAGGGATGCCACTAAGATTGAGAGGTATGTCAAATCAAAGGCATGTCAGAAATGTTAAAAGGGATGATGGTTGGAAATTGAGTTACCGGCTCTCTCTTCATGATTCTGCCTCTCTTTCTTCCCCTTTCTCTTTTTTATCCTCTCTTTTTTATTTTTCTTGATTTACCTTTGCCTTCTTGTGGTTTCATCATTCATCCCCTAATTTCCTTTCTAATATTCTTTAATTTCATGTGTTTAACATGATAAGTATATTTTTTAGTAGCCTCTCTTTAAATTATTCTTTTTCTCTTTAGCAACCTCCTTTTTAAATTATGTTTTTTTGAGACCCCTCGGTTTTAGTTCTTATTTTATTTCCCCTCTTGACCTTCCTCTTTCTAAATTTATTTGTTCAAATATTACTGAATTTGTTAGCATAACCCAAAATATAACATAATGGAACCTCCTTTTATTTTTATTTTATAGATTATTAATATTTTCGTAGTAACAATTCTTGACTTATAATTCTAATTCTATATAATTTAACATTGCTATATTTCTAATTAAGGGAAACAAGCCATCCTCTAACAAACAATGGACGCCTATAAAAGGATAATAATATTTTAATAATAATTATTAAAATATAATAAATAAAATATTTTAATTGAATTAGTTTTCAAATAAATATATTTTTGATTTAATGTAATAAGTCAAACAATAGTACTTTATAAAGTGATATTATTAAATAATAATTTTATATAAATTCTAATTCTAGGCATGGATTAAGTTTTTCAACATTGTCATGATGATGAACCACATTAATGGTTCTGAAAGTTACCAAATCCTAAATTTGTAATTAACTCAAAAAATTTATATAAATATAGATATAGATATAGATATATTTAAATAAATTTTATAATTAAAATTTAATAAATAATAAGATAACTTTATTAGATCTGTTTCTTCTTTGACAAGCAATAAATTCTTTTAAATGATTGTCAAAAACATGCTTTTGGAATAATGTAAATTTTGCTTACTTATTCATCTTTTTATTATTTTAAGAATCAATTATGACAGTCATAATGATTGATCATGATTGACGAGAAAGGCTGCACTTTGCATCTATCACCCATTCTCTGCTCTCCTATATCCCTTTATAGATTCTTCAATCAGTGCATCCATCACCCATTCTCTGCTCTCCTATATCCCTTTATAGATTCTTCAATCATTTTGAGGTGTCCTTATGATTCAGATAAATAATTAAAAATTGTGAGACCTCTTTATGATTAATACATTATGATTAATACATCAGTAAAAATATCACTTTTACCATTAAAAAAATAAATGTTAATATTAAAACATTTACCATGATCATTTATGTTAATTTTCTAAATGACAACCAAACCATGAAAAAAGTGCGATCATATAAGTATCTAAAAATATAATATACGTCATAATATTCTCTTTAACTTTATTACCAGGAAATTGGGTGGAATGACTGCGAGGGTCTGAAGAGAGATATAATGAGGTACTTGCAGACGACAACAAAACACTGCCCATATAGCTGGAGAAACTGAAAGCCAGGATTGCGATGTGCCCTCCTGCGCAAGAGTTTCAGGAGCTAACAATAGCAGCAGCTAATACATTCACGTGGAATGACTGCGAGGGTCTGAAGAGAGATATAATGAGGTACTTGCAGACGACAACAAAACACTGTCCAGAACTGAAAGCCAGGATTGCAATGTGCCCTCCTGCGCAAGAGTTTCAGGAGCTAACAATAGCAGCAGCTAATACATTCACGGCTCTACATTCATCGCCCGAAAGTAATGGCAAAGCATTAGTTGTTTAAACCGCAAGCTATGAAAGAAAAATTATACCATTGACTTGTTTAAACCAGTTTTGATATGGTTGATATGAACCAATTATAAGTTAAGCACCAAAAGTAAATTTATTTATTTTGAGATAATTTAATGGTTTGAAGGTTAAAATTATTATGGTTCTTGAATTTCTATGCGCATAAGTAGATTTATTTATTTTGAGATAACTTAATGGTTTGAAAGTCAAAATTATTATATTTTGAAGTAGTTAAAAGTTACGAAGATTTTTGTGGAAGCTACCCGGTATTCCTCTGTATGGCGGTGAAAATATTAATGTTTGGATTTAGTACTGCAAACTCTGTAGGACTATGTTTTAGGGCTGTTTGTTTGAAACGTGCACAAAGAGATTCAGAGAGACAGATTTTCGACATGATAGTTATCTATGTTCACCCCACATGGTTGGGAACATATTCGGTTTGGAATAAGGATCTTATATTGAAGGGAGTGCATATCCTGCAGAGGGATCCATATCTATGAATCGGAACAACCTGCGGAAAGTTGTCTCCCTACATAACCTACTTCCCAAACCAAGGGAAGAAGGTATCAGATCTATGTAGTTCTCGACCCCTTTTGTTAACCCAGTTCCTGTGCCTGGGATTCATTCCAGTCGGTAAAGTAATCTGGTGGGCAGCTACTCAACTCCTAAAGATGTCCAAACATCCGCGATTAGTGATGCAACTTCTACTCCGATAACCAGCATGCGATGAGCAAACCGGTAGGAGGTACTAGAATCGAACGATGGGTGGCTCAATCAATCCTCTATTTGGCAAGGGTTAGAGCCCACTGATTAGCTTTAGCTTCTAGATCAGCATCCGAGAAAAGGAGGATTAGACTGGGCAGTTAGTTTCACAATCCACTCTTTCTATTCACTCTAGCCAGGCTTTCATCCGCTTCTACTTCAACCTCCTCCCCACAATCCACTCTTTCTATTCGCTCTAGCCAGGCTTTCATCTGCTTCTACTTCAACCTCCTCCCCACGAGAAGGGCACAGAAGAGTTCATGTGGTGAGGCAGGGAATGAAGCAGGTCCGGTTGTCCTTCCAACCAAGCAAGCGACCAACTAATTCCAACGATTGCAGTGACAATCATCAAAGCAAGAAGTATAGGCTTGCAGGATTACTCAAAGTATGTTTTTCCCAACCCTAGGAGAGGC
>APFE030557745.1:17388-51572 GCA_000404065.3 Pinus taeda | reverse complement strand
CTGCTATCTTGGAAACACACTCTGGTCCACTGCTTGATACAAAAATACAAGGGCTTTTGAGTCCTTCTTCCTATTGGTCTTTAACAAATCTTTCTCTCCCTGAGTTAATCTATTAAACTCATTTTCATCTGCTAGTTCTTCATAACCATCTTGAACTAATTCCCATAAATCTTGATAGGCAAACAGGGCTTTCATATTTATTGCCCAGTAGTCATAGTTCTTCCCATTGAACTGTGGCAGCTGGGTGTTAAACATACCCATACCAGTGCTTGTGCCGGCCATTCCTTGTTTCCTTAGTTATGCTTCAATTTCTTGACTGTATATTTTAAAACAACTCACTGCTGCAACTAAAAGACTCCTCCCTTCAGCTTCTTTGTCACCTTCAAAGAGCCTAAGCCTGCTTTGATACCACTGTTGGGGATTTTTCTGGCAAAATCCCAAAAACACAAAAAAAAATAAAACACACAGAGGCAATGCTTTGTTTTCTTTACTCCAGGATCTTTTTGCACAGGGAAGCCTTTAAAAAAAAATTATTGAGAACAGAGTATTGCACCACCAAAAGATTTTATATTCACTAAACAAAATTACTGATACATATTCATCCTCTTTCACTCAGAGGGATTCACCAAAACATTTTAACAAAATTACTCTGTCTCCTTTGAAATTTTACACCACTGTGTGTAAATATTTCATTTACATTCACTGCTCTGTGAAAACAAAGATTACAAGGATTTACTGTTTTACCTTTTCACTGCTGTATGAAAAAATTCATGGTTTTACATACTTCCCCTGGTTTTTTTTGGTAATGTAAGAAATGAAAAGAACGCACAACACTGCAGGAGAAGAAGCGAAGAGGAGAATACTAGCAAAAGACTGTGGTAAAAATTTTCTTCACACGCACACGCTAAGTTTCATTCCATTTCACTTACATATACCAAAGTCAGCTCACTACAAAACCTACTCTTTCAATAATACACTAGCTCCCCTTTTTTTTATGATATTACATTGCGTACATCATATAATAAAAATGATATACAAAATGACCATACCTGTCTTTAAATTCGCCATACATTCGTGCATATAAACAAAATTAAAACCGACACATCTCACCAACTATTTTATGAACACAATTAATCCATTAAATCACTTTACCGGCGGTCAACGAAATTTAGTTTTTACTCCACGCAATTTGATTTGATGCGGGCCTGTATGCAGCTTCATGCGATCGACGACGAAGAATCCAGGAGGAGATCGGACGAATATCGGATGACCATTTTTGACCGACTTTTATCTTCCGATAAGTGTCATAGGGTGATGTCACCCCTCATCCACGCGTCAACACTATATCTTATCGGAACGCCTAAGTACGAAAACCACCTTACCCAAAAAACAGTCCGATATGCCTTATGCAGGTTTGTGGTTTACTGCGGTAGTTTTGGTGTTGGTACGGCATTGAAATTACATTTTCAACAGGAAACAGGGATTGGATAAAATATTGATTGGATAAAAGACAATGTGTGCAATGTAATGAGCCGCTCTCGGTGGAACATTTGGAACAAACTGACTTGAACGGGCTGAGATGTTGAGCCATAACATATTGGTGGATTGTCACAACCGTTTGATCTTCTCCGAGTTGCTCAACCAAAATGATCTGTGTGAGGGGCTTTGAGGGCATTTCTACGTACCATTGAATCAGGTGGCCACCATTTCCACAAAAAACATACACCAGGACTAAGAGTAACAAAATAACCTAGAGGGATTGATTAAGATTTAAATTTTGTAAGGATGTAAAAATTGAAGAAAGACTTGCACAATAGGAGGTTTGATCCGTTTGGGTCCTTAATAGATCTCTGGTTAAGGTGGATCTACCCAATTCAATCTATTGCATTTTTTAATACTGAAATGGTTTCAAATCCTTAAAAATTTCATGGTTACTTGGACTGCATAGCCTAGATAGCTTAAAATTGTAATTCTAATTCCAAGAAATATTTGTTGGATTTTCACGCAGTTGTGGCTCCTACAAAACCGCTCCAAAAATTTTCTTATGTTTCATTTTTGGAGCCTAACTTTTATCTATAAGGACTATTATTTTCAATGTCATCAATTATTCCTCATGATTGCAATGACTTATTCTTCTATGCAATTCTTATGTAATGTCTTTATTACGTTGTTTTGATGATGATTGAGTCTAGTCAACGACAGTTACGCAACTCCTAATGAAAATTAAACTCCCTTTTCAACACAAGCTAACTCCTATAATAATCTAGCATTTATTGATGGCCTTGCCTCTACGAATTGCACAATCCTCTACCACTAGACACTGTGCAACCCCTTAAGGGACTAAACAGCACAATCCTAAAGGATAGGCAATGATTGAGCAAGTGAATGACAAAATCCTTCACTAAGAGCCAAAATTGCATAATCCACTTAGCCAATGAACTACCCAATCCTTTATCACTAGGAATTTCACAGTCATTTCTGGTAGTGGACTGCGTAGTCTCCCGAAATAAGTAAATTGCACATCCCTAGAAAATAGGGAGTGTGCATTTCTCTTTGAACATGTGGCACAAGCTTCTATTTTCTTATCTATGGAAAAGTCCCACTTTCACCTTAATTTCAAGCATGTGCTTCATAAACACTAACCCTAATATTATGGGAGTAAATATATATAATAGAGGCTTTTAGATGTCACTTTCACATTCAATATTGGATCTCTCACCATCCCCATGAGTTCATGGAGATTTGGATTTGGTTTGCAATGCTTTTACGGGTAAGTTTCTAAAGTGTCACCGTTTACTGCTTTCCCATCACTTTTGTCAGTTTTTTGTTTGCAACTGCTACTTTTCTCATCTCTTCTTTGTAATTATAGCCATTTTTATTATCACTTCCTTGTAAAAGTGTTTTTTTAGTCTCTCAAGTTATTTTTACAATCGTTGCATCCCTTCCTAGTTGTCTCTCCTACCAAAAGTTACTGTTGTTGGGTGTTTTTATGCATGCATGTTCTTCCCTTCACATGATATTTTATGGTCGATACTAATTATTGATCCAACTCATTTAGAGGTGAATATAAACTTGTCTTTTCTTCATTTCTAGATCTAAATATTTCCTCTCTCCTGCATTGAACTATAGCATCCTTAAGGTTTGTTGGCTCCTCCCACTATGCATTGTGGAATCCTAAGCAACAATCTACCTCCCTACCAGCTAAGTTTGTGCAATGCATAGTCATTGCCACCTACAACTATGCATCTTGTTATCCCAATGAGAAGTAGCCTAGCCTAGCCACATATACTATTCAATGCGCAATCCTACTCCTCTTCTAGCAACTGATATTGTGCATTGCATGGATCTACCCCTCTATCCATCCCTTTTCAGTCAATATCACACAATCTCATCTCACACTATGCATTGCACAATTATAGATCCTAATCTATACGCTTGCTTCCCAGTATTTCATAACGTCTTACCTGAGTCAGTGTTCTTTTCTTTAAGATTGATTGTTGAATTGATCTGCTAGAGCTAATTAGTGTTTTCCATGACTTCATGTCTTTCCATAGGTTCTATGGGTCTTGAGCATACTTCTCTCTCATCAACATATAACACCATGCCTCCCAAGGGATAAGCATCAAAGGAGGTTGAAGGGAGCATTATCGAGGAGGTCATTGAAATTCCTTCAATATCAGTTCCCATTCTATCTGATACAAAGTTTTGCATTGCAAGACTCTGATATCACATGGAATACTATTAAGGATGCATTCACTAATATAAAATTTAAAGCAAATTTGGAGGATAGATAGGTGTAAGTCAACATCCAATGGTTAAGGATTCACATATTTTCTTCTATATGCTTAGTATTACCATGTGCATATGTCATTAGATTGATTCTGCAAGGATTGGACACCAAGATCATGCCACTAAATAGTGCTAGTGGGTAGTAACATTACTCCCACCAACCACATAATATCCACTTTACTTACGACTTTCCTAATACTACGCAACATATGGATTCACATTTCTATGTAGAAAGAGGCTATCTAAACACTAAGGAATTCATCAATATGTGGGTAAAGGAATTTTCAAAGTGTCGTCGAACACCAAGTAATACTTACAAGACCAAATCACTCAAAATGTTGTTTCAATAATTCATAGTGTTGTTCTACCAATTTTATGGACACAAAAAATATTCAATCCTTCCAAGAAGGATGGGTTTACATGCTATATCAGATCTTCTCACAAGGGAAGATATTTAATTGGTCTAATATTGTGTCTCAGTAGCTAAAGATCAATGTGAACGAGGCAAAAAACCCACCCTGAGGCAAGCAACAACAATTCTACATGTTTGCCTACCTGCTGGAAAGAATATGTGCTAGGAATGATTTCCCTAGAATGGATTGTAAATTTACACCTAAGGAGCCTCATATCCATATTTATTGAAATTGTTCATAGAATGAAACTATAGAGGAGTCCTTGAAAAACTTCTTTATCACTTCTTTAGAATCTTATACAAGATGATCTTTGAAGAAAAAGCCCCTTACATGTCTCTTGAGGTAGTGAATTCATTGCCAAAAGTTATAGATTAGTTTTCCTCACTAGATGGTACTTGCCTCAGAGTGTTTGGCTATCTGAAACCATCTCATATATTTCCCATGTATACCACATACAAACTAGTCATGAAAGAGGTCGTTGATCATCTTGTCATAAGTTTAACTGTAGTAATGTAGAGGAGGAAGATGTCACCTTGGAATTATTTTCCCTTGTAGGTGGTATATTATGAGATCAAGAAATTGAAGGTCATAGATGTTAAAGCTTGTAGAAATTCCTTGTAGATTCAAACTACTAATTTTAATTTACTAAAGCAATAGACTTTAATATACTCTACCAACTGTGAAAATAATTAAATGTTCACGAAATAAAAAAGCATAGAAGAGAAGGGATTAAATCAACACATTAAAAAATAATTTCCTGGAGAAACCACAGCTAAAAACCCCTCCTATTTCTATATTTCGTTAGTCAGAAAAATATGATAATATTACAATGCTTTACACAAGCCCGAGCAACCATGGCACTATCTCTATCTGTTTCACTCCTTCCTAGACAAGCATTAGCCAATAATTAACCACTTTTATTCTTTCCCAAGTCCCTATTTCCTTGCATTTTTCAATTGGGAATTATACCCTATTATTTAGGGAAATTCCTCATCCATAATTGCGCAATCCATCATAGGCCTTCCTCTGACTGCATGCAACACCTGTACAATTTGGATGATTGTACAATTGATAGTACACAACCCTTGAACTATAATCTCAAGTGGGTAACTCGTACATCGCCCATGTATGAGATATTTATGATTGAGTTATCAGTTAACTGGTTGAACACTAAAGTTGGCCTCCACTATTAGACCTCCTACTACTTCCTCCAATAATTGGAACTAGTTTAACTTACTTTAACTAAGTTAAACTGAATTAATTAATTACAACTCAAAATAAAATCAGCCAAGGATCCTAAAAAGAAGTAACCACTCTACATGACTCAAGCTAGACACTCAACACGAATGAATTGAACTGACTAAGTCAAACACACATAGTTAACTTGCACAAATTGTCATGTGATGTGGCATTACAATTTTCTTCTAATTTAATTCAAAGGGAAATTAAATTAGAATCTTTCTTGATGTCATTTTCAACACTCCATCTCAACAAGAAAGTGATTATCAAATACCCCAATCTTGCCTTTATGGAAGTCAAATTTTCCTGTTGGAACTGTCGTAGTCAAGATATCTTCTTCTTGTTCCTCTGTAGGAATGTACTATAGCAACATGATCCACCTCTGCACACAATCTTATAGATGGTGGTACTAGATGTCGATATGCTTGGACCAGTCATGAAAAGATAGAGTATCAAAGAGTTTGATACAAGTCTTATTGTCATATTAAATTACTATAGGATCCATCTAGTGACCATATAACCCAAGACTGATCTTCCTCATGCAGATAACCTCACAAGCTACTTGACTAGAAACCATGTACTCTACTTCTGCTGAATTGAGTGCAATGGATCTCTACTTCCTATTGTACTAGGAAACTATTACAGACCTGATGTTGAATATTCCCCTAATGTGATATTCTTGTCTAATGCAATCCATACCCGATCTACATTTGTGAATCCTTGAAGCTTCACTCCCTTTGTCTTCTTGTACCAATGATGAAACTAAGTGGTGCCTCTGAGGTATCTCAAAACATGTTTAGATGCCTTCCAATAGAGTTTGGTTGGCTTAACCATTGCTTGATTAAGTTGGTTAATTGAAAAACATGTTCGGTTATCTGCTCCCGAATTACATAAGTGAACCCACATGCTACCTATAAATGGTAGCCTCTACCACTTCACCTGAAGTAACATGTTCCTTCCTAAAATTCCTTGCTAGAGGAGTCTCTATGGGTTTCCTTCCCTCTATGTGAAACTTCTTCAATATCTCATTGGTATACTTTCCTTGAGATACAAATAGTTCCCCATCTCCTTGCCAAATTTCCAAACCAAGGAAATAATGCATAAGCGTCATCTCTTTCATCCTGAATTTTCTTAATAGATCCTCTTTGGAATATTTTATCATCTTCTCATCACCTCCTAGAATTAAATCATCGACATATAATGCTATAATAAATAATTTACCTTCAACCATAATATGGTAAATGTTTGCATCAAATTCATTTTTGATGAAGCCTAACCTAGTGAAATAGTTTTTTATCCTAGTGTACCAAGCATGGGGTGCTTGTTTTAATCCATATAGTGCTCACTTGAGTCTATACACGTGTAACTCCCCATTGAAGGTCTCAAATCCTTTTGCTTGCTCTATGTACAACTTTTCCTCAGTCACTTTGTTCAGGAACATGGTACTCACAACCATATCAAGTATCTTCCATCCCATCCATGCTGGAAGTGGTAAAATAGATCTGATTGTAGAGTACCTTGATACTAGAGCAAAAGTCTTCTTGTAATCAATTCTTGCCACGTAAGAGAACCCCTTGGCCAGAAATTTGGCCTTGTGTTTCTCGACACTCCCATCTTCAGCTTGCTTCACTTGGAACCGACCACTGACCTTTCCTCTGGCCTTGGGACCACTTACCAAGCATTGTTCCTCATAATGAAATCATAGTCCTATAGCATAGGAACAACCCATACTAGTTTTTGCACTACTTCCTCGAATGAGGATGGCTCTGTCTCTGAACTCTTGCTCATTAGAGCCATGTATCTAGTGTAATGATCGAATGACCTCCTCTTCTTGCGCTATGATGTGGGTGCTCCCATATTATCTCTAACATCATGCATCAATATCTCAACTTCTCTAAAGTAATTCCTTCTATCTCTAGATATCTCTGCATGAGTGGGTGCTTCCACTCTCTGCTCCTCTGATTTTGGCTACTCCACAACATCCTGAGGTTATTCCTTTGGAGCTAAAATCTTATCATATGCATTAAACTAAAGCTCCCTCTCAAGGGAACATCTCATGGCATTCGCTTCATTGAAATTGACATCTCTGTGAACATCTTTCATCTAGCGACATGGCAGGTGCATCTGATAGTTGTGAAGCATATCAGTGTAGGCCGTAAATATTCCCAACTCTACTTTATGTTCTAGATTTGTTCCTATATCGTTGGAAATGTGACAATAAATTGATGAACCAAAGATCTTGAAGTGTGCCACATCTAGTTACTTTCCTGAAAAATCTTCTTCTGGTGCCCTTATCCCAAGAATCTGATAAGGACTCCTATTCTGCACATATACCATTGTGTTGCATGATTCAACCCACAAGTGAAATGGTAGGTTTTGATCATGCAAGATTGCCTGTGCAACTCCCATAATAGTCATATTTCTTCCTCTCATAAACCACATTATGTTTTGGATTTTGGGTTGTTTCGAACCCCTATCCAATGCCTTTTGATGCAAAAAATTATCCATTGTTATCACTCCTGAGAGCTTGGTCATGGATGTTGTCGAGAAAGGTCCACACACATTAGAGTGAATGTTTTGTAGGACTTCTTGCACTCTACTATCCTTATCATAAAAGTTGGATTTGGTGTACTTCCCCAATCTACACCCTTTGTATGTGTCACGCTACTCTGCTGCACTTTTGGGAAGTCCTATACAAATTGGTTGCATGATCTTCTAGGCTCCATGGTGCCAATGGCCAAGTATCCTATGCCATAATTTACCTATGTTTGAGATTTTCACCTTCTCTGGTTTCATGATCAAAACAAAACTACCTAATATGTCCAATTTGTAAAGGTTGTCCACTTAAACCCTGACCCGCTTCACTTGTCCCATGGTGGTGTGACAACGAAAACCATTTCCTTTGTTAAACATCATGCTATAGCCATGATCTTTGAACATAGAAACTGAAACACAATTATTCTTCAGACTTGGAACATACATGACATATTTTAATGCGAGAGGATAATGAGACTCCCTTTGTAAAGTAATTGTACCAATACCAATCTCGCTACACCTACCATCATCTCCCATCTCGATGTGCATCTAGAGGTCCTTCTCCTACAAGTTGCTTAAAAATTCTTTGTTGTCTATCATACTGAATGGGGCTCCACAATCTATATACCACATGCTACACATCACCAATGTCGCCATGCATGCAATGAGGGTGAAGTCCAAATCTAATTGCGAAGCAAGAGCTTCACCTACCAATCCTTGTAAGGCCTTCTTATTGGCCTTCTTGTGAAGACACTTCATGACATAGTGTCTTAGCTCATGATAGTGAAAACATTCAATCTTCGATAACTCCTTCTTTCCTACCTAGCTAGAATATCTTGTGGATTGGGATTTCTTCCCTTTCCCTTTCTTTTCCTTTATAGCCAAGCATGGTTATCCTCATCATCATTCTTGGATGAGCTTCCACCTTTAGTGCTCTGCCTTATCTCTTCTTTCACCAATTCGAACCACAAACACTCCCATTCTCATAGCTTCTCCCTCCTATTTACCAAATCTGGGTAATTGTACCAACTCTTGGGAAAGCCTACAACTGATAGGTTGCTTAGTCCATCTTCAAAACTATAATACCATCACTCTGAATCTCATCCTCACATTAGGTGACCTTACTCAAGTAATGTGGTATTATGTTTCCCTTTTCCATTTTGATTTTCTCAAGATTTTCCTTCAATGCTAGCTTCCTATGGTCACTAATATTATGAAACAAGTATGTCAAGGCTTTCGAAATTGTATATGGAGTCTCCTTATGGTGGAGGTTCAAGACAATATTATCTCAAACTCCTTCTAGTAAGATCCTTCTTACCTTGGCTACATTCTTCTTCCATCCTGTTAGATTTTGTCCATAAACATCTGTTGGTTTCAGAACATTGATATCAATGTAATCCTTCAACCCATCACCTTCCATGATTGCTTCCATTTGTTCCTTCCAAGGAATTTAATTCGATCTACCCTTAACAGAATACTCGAGCCTTAGACCATAGAACACCATCTTGATCCTCCTGTTAGCTTTGAAGAATAGATCTGCAAAACTAATTCCTCTTGCAAATATAACTTCGTATTCTTCTCTTCTATATTTATTTTAGCTCTGATACCATTTATAAATTCCTTGTAGATTCAAATTTCTAATTATAATTTACTAAAGGAATATAATTGAATCTACTCTACCAATTGTGGAAACAATTAAATGATCTCGAAATCACGAAGCATACAAGAGAAAGTATTCAATCAACACATTACACAATGACTTTTGAAGAAAGACAAAAATAAAAAATCCTCCTATCTCTATATTCCACCAATCAAAAAAAAATGAGAAGATTCTAATCTTTTTCTCAAGCTCGAGCAACCTCTGCACTACCCCTATCTCTCTCATTGCCTCTTAGACAAGTCTTGGCCATTTATTAACCAATTTCTTGCTTTCCCAAGACCCTATTTCCTTCTGTTGTTTAACTAGGAATTACCCCTTATTATTTAGGAAAATTCCTCATCTGTAACTACAAAATCCATCATAGGCATTCCTATGACTACATGAATTACTTGTACAATTTGGATGATTATACAATTGATAGTACACTTCCCTTGAATTGCAATCTCACGTAGGTAACTCGTATATCACACATTCATGAATTGTTTATGGGTAATTTATTAGTTAATTGGTTGAACACCAAAGTTTCCCTCCACTGCCAGATCTCCTTCTAGTTCCTACAACAATTGCAACTAGTTTAACTTACGTTGACTCAAATTAACTGAACCAACTAATTATGATCTAACCGATTTTTTCCTATACGGGTTTTTGTCTTATTATATTTGAAAATAAAATATGTAAGTAGAAATCCAAGGGTTAAATCCAGAATGTGAAAACCCAATGGTTAGAGAAAACACAAAAGAAGTCTAGGATTCATAAGGGAACTTTAAAGATCATAAAGGGAGTTATCTAATTACAACTCAAAATAACTCAACCCGGACCCCTAAAATTTAGGGATCACTATAAATTATTCTCGATAGAATTCCAAGACAACTTTCGTAGTTCAATTAATTCAATTTAACTTAATTAACTATTATAAGTTTCTATGACAATATAATTTTGATTTAATTCCCAATTTAATTCAAGGACAAATTAAATTGGAATTTCTAGATAGTATTTTTCACATTCCCTATTGCATTTAGTATGTATCCTGTTCAATGCATGTTTTTTATGTCATCATGCTATTTGTTATCTTATGAACTATTTTACAGGTTAACTAACAATTATTTATAATGCTCGTGTGTCTCCTACAAGATAGTACTATTAATTTCTTCCAAGGGGCACACTCCTTTCCCTTTTATGTGAATGAACATTTCATACATTACACTTGATATCTCATGAATCCCATAAATTTTCTATCACATAAAACATGTATATATCATCTTATGTGTTCATTCTATCCAAGCCACATCTTTGGAACCATCACTTTTCACAGTTGGTTGCATGCTCCTACTCCAAACGGTGTGGGGTCTAATTGCGACTTCAAATCAGGGAGACCCCCTTCCCTATTGTCACCTCTTAGCACCATCAATAGGATTCTGGAACTAGAAGGAGATCCAGATGAAAATATGGGCCCATGAAATATCTCTGAAAAATTATTCTCTTAAGTTTCTTCTTCCCATATCTCAACCCCAACATCTTTTTCTAGAGTTGCAAATACCATTCTTGAGCACACCCTTTGTTTTTTTTACTTTCGTAATTATCATGAAATTAATTATGAGGATGTTTCTTATATGTTTTTCATTCTCACATTCGTAGGACATGTTAAACAATCATGGTATACATTGTTAACCACATTTATTTATTATTTCTAACAATTTGTCAAGGAGCTTCATGAAGCTTTCGATAAGTATTATTACAAACGCATTTATAAGAAGACTAATCATCTAAGAAGGAAAAATGGTGAGTTTGTTGAAGATTTTCTTGATCGATTCATGCACTTTTCTTATGAGTTTTTTGAACATGACATAGATTGGAATTTTAAGAAAGAGAAATTTGAGTATCTTGTTCAAATATCATTTAGTCCACATGAACCCAAATACGTTCTAATTTTCCCAACAATTTTTTATTATGCATCTCTCAAAATTTCAAAAGAAGATATTAATGTTGCATGCAACTCTTTGTCTTCCTTTAATTCTTCATTAAATAAATAAGTTCCATGTATCCAAGTCAACGTAGGAGAACATGAAAATCAATTTGTTCATCTAACACCATCTTCTCTGTCTCCCCATATTCAAGACTTGAACTCACATTTCAATTTTGAACTTTATCTAATCAATGACATTATTTCTTCTCAATAATAACTTACCCTACATTGGTAATTTACTCTCATCATCCTTTTTCTCACTTCTCACATCAACATATTATGATATTTTCTTTTGATTCACACAAGGTTCAAGTCTAAAATGGAGTTAATGGAGACCAGGAAACTCACCATACCCTTCATAATGATTATGTGTAGGGTTTTGATTATGAACAAGAATCTATGATTAAAGATGATCCTTCACCTAATTTTTCCATTTCTTCCTCACCTTTCACCCAATGTTGTAACATATTCAATGTTTCTAGCACAACTATCACATCTATGCATGATTGAATTTTCAATGATAATAATTCTGATTGCATTCGGGAGTGGTGGAATGTTGATTTCAAATTAAAATAAGGTGAGGAAGAATCAAATATTCATAATCTATCTCATTCTTCATATTTAAAATATAAAAAGGTATAGGATATAAGTTCATGTTTTCAATCATTAATTCTCTATGATTCATCAGAACATGAGGATTCCCTTCTCTTGAATGGAAAATCAAATTCTGTTCATGGATTTATTAATGTATTCATTGACTCATCTAGTGATGATTTTATATCTTTAACTATTTACTATACCAAGCCTCCGATTATTGATGAATTAGCTTCATACACCTTGGCACCATATCAATATTTTTAGAAACTTTTACCTATGTTGATGGTTATGCCAGGATCTTGCAATCTTGATTGTTGATCCAAGCATGATCATATTGATACACCTTCGTGGGAGAACCCTAATGAGATTATCATAAATATAGAAAATGAACGTATATTTCAGCTTCATGATCCCTCACTGTATTATCATGATCCCAATACTGAATTCTTAGAGGAATCCTACTTGGAAAGCCTCCTTGCTAGGAAGCTTTCTTCATGTTTGTTAGGATTGAAAGTAATAATTGGTTCTTTCATCCAAGTGTAATAGCCACATGTTAAAAATCCATGTAATAAATTTTAAAAAGGAAACATAATAACCAAGGTCACGGGACACATGTTCCAAGTTAAATGTCGGGAAAAAAAATGTGATGGGGAATCGTTGGTGATTAATTTGCCCATGGAAATTGGAAAAGGCTATGGAAAAGCCTTTAGCTTTGGAAGGGAATGAGGCATTTATTAGCATTTTATTTATGAAAATAAGGGAAAATAGGATAAAAGTAAGTTGAAAGGTAATATGTTGCATGTGAGGAGGAAAAATAATGGAAAATGAAGAAAATAGAGGTCTCATTGATAAAAAGGCTTCTAAGGATCAGTTCATGAATTTTGTCAGTTCAACCATTTTTAAGCTTATCTTGTACCTTTCTCTCTTATATTCTATCTCATACTCTTGGACACTTAGAAATTTATTAGATAACTCTTCGAGGAGTGTGGCTTACCTGGGATTTGGAGCAAGAAGGAAAATGAAAAGCATGAAAGTGCAATAGGACAATGGGATCAACAAATATAGTGGGTTTACTTTGAAGGCATGGAGTTTGATGTATGATTTCCTTGCTAGTGTTGATATGCATGGAATATGCATGTGGTTATTTGTTTATGATATGCCATTTGCATAGAGGATTTCTTGGATTGACAATGAATTTCCCTAGCAGTTCCATTTCCTATATATCCATGGTGTTATAGGTTTATCTTTGATTTTTTCTTGGTGGTCATGTTTAATATTGTTGTGGGTCAAGTTACTAGTTCCCAGAGCCTTATTTGGAAAAATTCTCTAGAATCCCTATAAAAACTTGGGCTGAGTTAATAGTCCTAGAAGCCTTGGTTGGACAAACTCTCTATATCCCTTGGTGGGTTGACTCACTAGTCTTGGTCGAATCCTTGGTTTGACAAACTCTCTGGAGCTCGATGACAATTGTCAGTTGAGTTACTAGTCGTGGATGTTGGGTTTGAACAAATTCTTTAGAGCCTTGGATAACTTAGAGGTATAACGATCTAGTGATGGCTAGTGATGTTTGAGAGTCAGGTGGAGCTAGTGGTTGAGGGTTGAGGTGGTCTGGCCTCTGGAAGCCCTGGTACATCAAAGTTCCTGATTGGTTGGATTTTGCATATGCTAATATGACATATTTTGTCTTAAATTTTATGCGTAAATGCTCTTATTATTATGTCGTTTTAATGGTTCTTTTATCATTGCTATTATTCTAGTTATATGTTGGCTATAAGCATGGTTTTATGATAGATTTTAGTTATTATTCTCATAATGTTTTGATTAGTCATGAATGGTTAATGAATGTAAGACCTAATAAATTATTTTGCAGATATTATGAGAGGGCATTAGAGGTTATTGATGAATATTAGATAAGTATGGAGTTCATATGTTCATAAGTGTTTTTATGACCTATGCTTTATGTGTCCATGATGTGTTTAAGAAAATGGTTCTCATGGTTAGGATGACCTAGGTCCTGTAATTGTTGAAACTTTGCATCAAAGGACTTCTCTTCTTTTTATTTATCATGCCTGATAATTTCATCAAGTTTTCGGAAAGTACATGGGTCCTGGCCCTAAAAAAGTGGCTAAAAATTCAAGATCCCTAGCACATAACTGCATAAACAATACTATAGTTGCATGGATTCCCTTGTTATAGGAGTGACTGGAGGGTTACAATTGCATGGAGGTATTTTCGTGGGAGCATCTGGGGGTCTAGTTGAGTCAAAAAGAAAGTTAACTCAGGGGTACGACATGTAGACTGGTTGCTTAGCCACTGGAGATACTGTAGCTCTTGAGGAAGTTTAGTTTGGTTTTGGTTTGTTGATTCCACTCATTTGGTATACTTTGGGAGTTGAATCATATCATAGTAACTCTTTGTCACATGTTTACCTCAGTGGACTGGTTAGCTTGGGTAAATGTGGGTTAAGGGCATTACAGAGTGGTAGCAGAGCATTGTTTCGTTCTCTTTTGGTAATATGTGATACCACATAGTGGTATCAGTGCATGTTTCACCCCTTCTATTAGATGGGTGGAATGTGTTTTTCATGCATACACACCAGTTCCATATGTCTCCATTATGCTTCTAGTTTATGTGTTTGTTATGTATACATGGTGGTAGTCATTGTTACATTTGTGTTGTCATGGAGAATTTGAAGATGTTGTTGTTGGGATGTGCATTAAAGGAATTTTTAGCCTAAAAGTGGCCATGACATTTTCACGTAATTACCATGTCATAATATGTAAAGAAATCAAAATTCTTTAAATTTGAAAATAGATACATGTAAATATTTTTGAAGGAAAAGAAGCACTACTGCTTATTTTAATTGTATTTTTGACTTATCTCCTTCTAGGTTTACTTAAATTTCAATTGTAGACAGTTGTTGGATGTAGAGTTAAAATCTACGTCCAATGAGAACCCATTATATCTACTTTTCAGAAGACCCACATTGTTGAAAATTTAAGATACATCAAAAAAATGTGTTGAACATGTTTTTTAAAGTATCTTTAATTTTTATCAATGCGTGTCTTCTCAAAAGCGTGCATATTGCTTACTTGTTGGATGTGGAATTTAATTCTGCATCCAACGAGTGTAGACACTTGAAATTTCAATAAACCTATAAGGATATAAGACAAAAATAAAATTAAAAAATGGCAGTTTTCTTCGTTTCCCTCCAAAATTCATAACTCTTATTTTATTATTTTAACTATTATTTTATTATTTTTCCTTAGGAGGCCACTTTAAGGCTGAAATTTCCTCTAATGTTTGTTCTAAATTGTTAGAAAATTATATATTATAGAGCAATGGAACACATAAAATATTGCAAAAATATAAACACAGAAAACACATAAAACAAGAGAGACATAGATATACGTGGTTCACCCAATTTGGCCTACATCCATGAAGAAATAGCTAGTCCTTCTTTTATTATATTATCTAGCAAACTGAAGAGATACAACTTACAGTAAATCCACTGTAACTCCCTCTTCACTCTCAATCTCCTCTCTCTTCCTCACTTAGAATACAGATATGCATAGACGCAATAAAATTCCATCATATATAGTGAGGGGTTGCCTTCTAGGGAAAAAAACCCTAAATTAAACATAACTTCTACCGTCGGATCATTCGCCTAATGAATGACCCAGATGTATTAGAAATTACTAGAATTTTACAAGGAAACTTTACATCCGGGTGAGACCTTTGAATAAAGAAGATAATCAGGCTCCACACCCAGCAATCTCCCACTTGGAGACTAATTATAGCAACTCCACCACTGGTTCATTTGCTAGACAATGAATCCACTTTGGACTTGGCTGTTTCTCATCTTCTTCATCATACTTGAAGACGAATTGAAACTGAGCAGATTCTCAATTTCTCCCTAGTTACAACTTTTGTTAGCATATCTGCAGGATTCTAGCTAGTGTGTATCTTTTCTAGCTTCAATTGTCCATCTTCCAATGCCGACTGTATGAAATGGTACTTGATTTGTATATGTTTAGTCTTGGAATGAAATGCAGAGTTCTTTGCAGGATGTATGGCACTCTAGTTGTCATTGTATAACCTGCCCAACACCTACTTCATACCCAAATCCAGAAACCTTTCTAACCAAATCATTTCTTTACTAGCCTTTGTAGCAGCAACATACTCTGCTTCTCTTGTTGAAGTGCAACAACACTTGGGATTTTTGAAGCCCAACTGACAGTTGTTCCACCTACAGTAAATACATATCCTGCAATGCTCCTCTTGTTATCTCTGTCACCTGCCATATAGGCATCAACATATACCTGTAGAGAAATGTTTGAACCACCAAACCATAATGCTTGATTTGTGGTACCTCTCAAATACCTGAGAATCCACTTCACCGCCATCCAATGTTCTTTTCCTGGATTGTTGATTTACCTGGTTACAACTCCCATTTCATGTGCAATATCAGGCCTTGTGCAGACCATTGCATACATTAAGCTTCCAACTGTTGATGCATATGGAACTTTAGACTTATGAGCCATTTGTTCCTGAGTCTTGGGACATGCCTCCTTACTTAATTTGAAATGGCTAGCCAAAGGTATACTAAATGGTTTTTCATTCCACATATTAAACCTTTTCAATGCATTTTCCATGTACTCACTTTGAGATAATGTTAATTTGCAATTCTTCCTGTCTCTAGTTATTCTCATACCAAGGATTTGTTTTGCAGCACCCAAATCCTTCATTGCAAATGAGTTTGCCAATTTCCTTTTGAGCACATTTATTTGGTGCATGTTAGAACCTGCAACAAGCATGTCATCTACATACAATAACAATATAATATAGCTACCATCATTTGTCTTTTGAGATAAACAAATTGATCAGAGTGACACTTAGTATAACCTTCTTTAGACATAAACCTATCAAATTTTAGATACCACTACCTTGGAGCTTGTTTTAAGCCATACAAGCTCTTCTTCAACCTACGTGCTAGTTTCTCCTTCTCTTTTACCTCATATCCTTGTGGTTGTTGCATATATATCTCTTCCTCCAAATCCCCATGGAGAAAGGTTATCTTTACAGCTAACTGCTCAAGATGCAAATCTTCAGCTGCTACTAGACTTAGAATAGTTTTGATTGAAGTCATTTTCACAACAGGAGAAAATATCTCATCAAATTCTATACCCTTTTTCTGTGCAAACCCTTTCACCATAAGTCTAGATTTATACTTTTTTCTACCTCCATCTTCTTCCTTCAACTTGTAAACCCATTTATTCTGCAATGCTATTCTACCTACAGGCAACCTGACTAAGTCCCAAGTCTAATTATGTGCTAAGGAGTCCACCTCTTCTTTCATGGCTTTCTCCCACTTCTTTCTGGTTTCTACCTGCATTTCTTCTTCATAACATTCTAGTTCACTAGAATTAGTCAACAATACATAATATAATGAAGGAGAGTATCGTCCAGGTGGACTACTCATCTTGATAGATCTTCTAACACCACTTTTAGGTGTTTGAAGTGATTTTTATTGTTGTGGTTGTTGTTCTGGCTATTGATCATTATGATTTTTAGGCACCATCACCTTTTTTGTGATCTCGTCAAGCACTATGTATTCCTTGTTTTCCTTTTCCTGTTTCTTTTCTTGCATTTGATCCTTATACAAAACCTTTTCATTGAAAATTACATCTCTCCTCCTAATGATTTTATGCTTTTCATAATCATAAAAGCGATAACCGAAATCATTAATGCCATATCCAATAAAGGTACATTTCTTTGATTTTGCGTCAATATTTGTTCTATTTTCTTTCTTAATGTGGAGAAAGCCTTCACAACCAAAAGTCTTTAAAAAAAAGTAGTTTACCTTTTTACCTATCCATGCCTCCTCTAGAATATCATCATCCAAGGAACTTGAAGGCCCTCTGTTTATTAGATAAACAACAGTATCTACAGCATCTACCCAAAATTGTAAAGGCAGTCCTGCATGCAATCTCATGCACCTTGCACGCTCCATGATTGCCTTGTTCATCCTTTCTGACACACCATTTTCTTGTGGTGTTCCTAGAACTCTCTTCTCTCTATGAATTCCATTCTCTGAAAAATACCTATCAAACTCTTTGCTGTAATATTCACCTCAATTATCTGATCTGAGACACTTCAACCGTTTTCTTGTCTCATTTCAACCAAATATTTCCATTTCTTGAAAGTATCAAATACATAAGATTTATTTCGAATCCAATAAATCCAGGTTTTTCTGGTTGTATAATCAATAAAAGTAACATAATAACGAGAGCCACCAAGAGATAATACCTGAGCAGGTCCTTGTACATATTTATGCACAAGCTCTAATTTTTCGCTCTTCTTTTCTTTCCTAACTCTAAGGAATCTGACTCTCTTATGTTTTCCATAAACACAATTTTCACAGAATTTTAAATCAACATGCTTCAAACCTGGCAACAAATTTCTTGAGTGAAGAAACTGCATCCCCTTCTCACTCATGTAAACCGAGCCTATGATTCCACTATGTTGTATCTTCTCTTGTAAACGTTAAAGCATTAACAGAATAAGAAATTCCAATTCATAAATACAATGTACCAAGTTTTACTCCTTTCGCTATTACCAAGGATCCTTCAGTGACCTTCCAGGTTTTATCTGTGAAAGTACTTACGAAACCTTCACCTGCCAACTGCGTTGTTGATATTAGAGTTTTCTTCAGATCTGGAACATGCCTTACCTCCTTCAATAGCCATTGATTTCCATTTTTTTTTTTATGAAAACTATTCCCATTCCAATGATTTTACAGGGTTTATCATCACCCAATCGAACCTGTCCAAAATCTCCTTGAAGGTAATCATGAAAATGTTTCTTATCAGGTGTGGCATGGAATGAGACCCCTAAATCTACCACCCAGGCATCAATAATATTTTCTAATGAAAGAATCAAAGCATCTTGCAACACATCACCTATTACATTCACTTCATGATTAGTTTCTTGTTGCACGTCTCCTTCTTTTCCCTTCTGAGACTCGCAATCTTTATTCAGGTGTCCTTTCTTCTTGCATTTCCAACACACTATATCCAATCTAGACTTGGATCTACCTTTTCTTGACTTAATGTGATATGTTGGGCTCTTTCCACTTTCCATTTTTCTTCCCCGAGTCTCTCCAGTCAAAGCATTGCCTGATGTCTCACCGAAGCTTTTCCGTCGCATTTCCTCACTAAGGATTGCACCGACAACATCATCAAACTTTAAAGTACTAGATCCAAAGACAGAGTTACTAATGGCCATAACTAAGCCATTCCAAATTTCTAGCAATCGGCATAGAAATAACACAGCCCTAACTTCGTCATCAAAATTTACCCTTACAGAAATTAACTGACTTGCAATTGTATTAAAATCATTTAAATGGTCTGCAACAAATCCACCTTCTGACATCTTCATATTAAATAAATGCTTAATAAGAAATACCTTAGTTGATACCGAGGGTTTTTCATATAGTTTGGCCAATGTCAACATTAAACCCTCTATTGTCATTTCCTTTGTAATATTAAATGCTAACTATGCCACTAGGAATAGCCGTATTATTCCAAGTGCCTTTCTGTCGAGAATATTCCATTCTGTGTCTATCATACTTATCAGCTTCTTTGTCTTTATGCTCAATGGTAGGTACAGATCTCTCTGATACAGATAATCTTCCATCTGCATCTTCCACAGCTGGTAGTTTTGGTCATTAAATTTTTCAACCCTAAACCTACCATCTTCTGCCATTGGTCCACCTCGACCCAGGAACCCTTCTCGCCTACGAGTTTATTAACCAAATAGATCTTCGACTCTGATACCATTTGTTATAAAATTATATATTACAGAGCAATGGAACACATAAAATATTGCAGAAATATAAACACAGAAAACACATAAAACAAGAAAGACCCAAATATAAGTGGTTCACCCAGTTTGGGCTACGTCCACGGAGAAATAGCCAGTCCTTCTTTTATTATATTATCCAACAAACTGGAGAGATACAACCTACATTAGATCCGTTATAACTCCCTCTTCACTCTCAATCTCCAAATCTCTTCCTCACTCAGAATACAGATATCCATAGATGTAATATTGTTCCCTCATAAATAGTGAGGGTTTGCCTTCTAGGGCAAAAAACCCTAAATTAAACATAACTTCTACCATCACATCATCTGCCTAATGAACAGCCCAGATTGACTAGAAATTACTAGACTTTCACAAGGCAATTTTACATCCGTCTAGTACCTTTGAATACAGAAGATAATTAGGCTCCACAACCAACATAAATGCATGCTGGTTTTATATGCATTAATTATGCATGTTCTTGTTATATGTTGTTGTACACAGATCGTGCCTAGTTGGTGTTATAGTTATGACATCATGCATGGTATCTGGGATGATGATTGAGATAGTGTATATATACTGCTATGATTATGTTTATACATGTATTCTATTAATTTGGTTAATCTTGCAAATGAGATATCCTCTGTTGAACTATACTAAGGTATGTTGGTTATGTTTATGTTTTGGTTCTTCTCACATGATATACGTACAGGAAGAAGGAGATCAAAGATGTCATGCAAAATGGTGGATTTTAGTTCATGAGATTCTCCCTATAGATGAGAAGAGAAGCATGGTGATGAGTTCTTTGCTCACATAGATGACACTTTGAGAAGTTTGAAGGAAGAAATAATGAGTTTCAAAGTAGATAATAACTTAATCATTTATTCACAAGAGAGACTTGATAGGGCACAAAATAAACAAGTAGAGGTTAATGCAGTCATCTTTCAAAGCTTGTTAGAATTGTAGAGAGAGATCACTTACGATCATTCATGGATATAAGGATAGGACTAATGGAGCCTATGGTAGTAGCTGACATGGTGGACACAGGTTGGATAGAGATGACATGATTAGAGATGGAAGATTATTGGATACACCTGATAGATGAGGCAATGGACAAGGGCCTTACTCTAGCTCTGATTCAGATAGGTATCATAGTCATCATCACTATCATCCTTACAAGAGGAGTGATAGGGGTTATTTACAAGATGAGTTCAAGAAAGAAAACCCACCTACCTTTGGTGGAGAAATAAAGAAGTAACAAGATGTAGAAGCACAACTACTTGGGATGAATAAGTTCTTTTAGTTGCATGATTACTTAGAGAACATGAAGGCCGGAATAACTACGTTGAATATTAAATATAAAGAATACATTTGATGGGAATATGTAAAGAATATCAGAGGTATTCATGAATAAAATTTTACTTGGAATGAGTTCAAGGGACTTTTTAAGATGAAGTATCTATCTGAGAGATACTATGATGATAGTGAAAAGGAATTCTATGAGCTGAAGATGGGATGATGCATGTATGTGTTTATATGTTGTTCTACACACATCGTTCCTAGTTGGTATTAGAGTTGTGGCATCATGCATGGTAATTGGGATGATGATTGATATAGTGTATATATACTGCTAAGATTATGTTTATACATATATTATTTTTATCTGGTTGATCTTGAAAACAAGGTATCCTCCCTTGAACTATACTGAGGTATGTTGGTTATGTTCGTTGTTTGGTTTAGCTCACATGATATACTTGCAGGAAAGAAAAAGATCAAAGATTTCTAGTGAAATGGTGGATTATATTTCACGAGATTCTCCCTATAGATCATAAGAGAAGCATGTTGGTGGGTTCTCTGCTCACATAGATGACACTTTGAGAAGTTCGAAGGAAGAAATAAGGAGTTGGAAAGTAGATAATAACATATTAATTTATTCACAAGAGAGGATTGATAGGGAAAAAAATAAACAAGTATAGGTTAATGGAGTCATCCTTCAAAGCTTGTCAGACTTGTACAGATAGGGATCACTTAGGATCATTCATGGATACGAGGATGGGAGTAATGGAGCCTATGGTAGCACGTCATATGGTGGGAATAGGTTAGATAGAGATGACATGATCATAGATGGAATATTATTGGATACACAAGATGAAGAAGCATAGTTAATTGGGATGAATACGTTTTTTCGATTGCATGATTACTTAGAGAACATGAAGGCCAGAACAACTACATTGAATGTTAAAGGTAAAACATAGATTTGGTGGGAATGTGTAAAGAATCTCAGAGGTATTCATGAAGAGGAGTTGACTTGGAGTGAGTTCGAGAGAATTTTTAGGAACAAGTATCTATCTGAGAGATTATATGATGACAGGGAAATGAATTCTATGAGCTAAAGATGGGATCTATGACTAATGAGGTGTACACTACCAGTCTGTTGGAGTTATTGAGGTATTTTCTTTATCTGGAAGAGGAGAAAGTGAAGATTCAAATATTCATCAGTGGGTTGACGATAGAATTTATGGACGTAATCGATTTCATGAGCATATATCATTAGAGGAATCCATTAGAAATTTGAAACAATTTGATGAGAAATCGAAGAACGGGTTTAAGACTAAGAGGATAGGAAATATAATGGATAGAATAAAGGAAAATGGGATAAGAAGTGAACAATACCTCAGGGCAAAGGTGACAAGGAGAATGCAACACCGCCTAAGAACTTCAATGCATATGACAAAGGACATGTATTTTAGTTTAAGGAGAAGAACAAGGGTGATGGGAGGAAGCTCCTTGAGTGTTGGACTTGTGGCAAGGATCATCGCAGGAGATATTGTACACAACATCAGGGTGACATACTGGAAATTTATAGTGCTTAGGAAGCATAAATAGTGGGTGACATTGGATTTAGTATCCCACATATTTATGTAGCATTCGATAATAGGAAGGTGGATGATGATGCATATGCTGTTGATATGGACGGTAATCTTTGTGATCAAGTTGCTTCTATGTTGATTGAACCTGAATATAATAGTTATGTTAACCCTGACCTAGTGGATAAATGTGGTTTGAATAGAGAGGTACATGTAGAATCTTGGTTAGTGCAATTGGCTAGAGCTACAAAGAAGAGAGTTCACCATTGGGTAAGATCTTGTGAATTTGAGTTGAATGGTATGCCAACATCAACAGATCTAAATGTTCTTGCATCGAGATCATACAATATATTGTTAGTTATGGACTACTTGTATCTTCATAGGACCAAGTTCGATTGTTAAGACAAGGCTATTGAGTGTTTAGATGATAATGGGGAACAACTAATCTTGCAGGGTAAGAAGAAGGCAATCAGTTACGATGGTTGGTGAGTCTTGGTATCGCACTAAGAATGTTGCAACTCCCAAGGGCTCCTCAACTCAAATTATCAACTCAGGTTTTCTACAAACTTAGAGGTGATAGTGCAAGATACACAACATTTAGATTATGCTCATACCACCCTCATTCATGACATTAGATGAAATTTCTCAGAGACCATTCCTCCTCTTGAATTACAATGAAATCTTACTGATGAAAGTACAATTGAAAACTAATTCTAGCTATGAAAGTGGAAATTCCATTGCTACTCTTGTTGATGCTAATTAATCAATTGATGAAAGGACAAGGTCTGATCTACTTGAAAAAAGAGAACTATTTTATCTTGCATAATTTAATCAAACTACCAACGCAACCACATTTATCATATACATATTTCACACTTGCTTGGAAATCATAAGATTAACTTGATCATGCTTTTGACTAAGAAAACTATTTCTACTATGTTTTGCAGTGATGAAAAGGAATTATTGGAGTGGCCTAGGAGCTTCCCCTGATAATCAAATCACAGATAGGTGTCATTACTCATCTTGACTGAGCTAAAGTTGAAGTGGGGATAAACAATGGTGAAGAAAAATGATAATACAAGATTGCTACCCAGGCTACTACAAGAGGTCTTGTATTGCTACAAGAGGTTTTGTAATACTACATGAGGGGTTCTGAGAGGCTTTTTAAGGTAGAAATGACGTCTTGAGGTAATGGATATGTAGATGAAAGTTAAAGATAATGAAGGGATATTGAGTTGAGACCCGTAGCCAAGATCAGGACCTCTAACAGGTATGTCTTGCACTAGGATGAATGTCAGGGTCTTATCAGTTTACTAGGAAAAGTGACTTATGGAGACAAAGTTATGGGACAGGATTGAAAGGTGGAAAGAGAATATGTAGGATTCCAAGATGGAAGTGGAAAAGGTGCCCTTCTATGCAAATCAACACAATCATGCAACCAATCACATGCATAGATCCATTGATCATAAACGAAGTGATATAACCTATGATGGAATAGATGAGTTGAATTTAAATCATGTCTATTTTATTCCATAACTCTACTCTAATCATTAAACTAACATCTAAGCTAAAGGAGTCTTTGTGGGTTTTCTTCCCTCTATGTGAGACTTCTTCAATATCTCGTCGACATACTTTCCTTGAGAGATAAACAATTCCCCATCTCCTTGCCAAATTTCCAAACCAAGGAAATATTTCATGAGCGCCATCTCTTTAATCTCAAATTCTCTTGACAAATCCTCTTTGCAGTATTTTATCATTTTCTCATCACCTCCTAAAATTAAATCATCGAAATATAATACTATAATTAATAATTTACCTTCAACCATAATATGGTAAAGGTTTGCATCAAATTCATTTTTGGTGAAGTCTAACCTAGTGAAATAGTTGTCAATCCTAGTGTAGTGGGCATGGGGTGCTTTTCTTAATCCATATAGTGCTTGGTTGAGTTTGTACACATGCAAATCCCTATTGAAGGTCTCAAATCCTTTTTCCTGCTCTTTGTACACCTCTTCCTCAATCACTTTGTTCAGGAACATTTTCTTCACAACCATCTGAAGTATCCTTCACCCCATCCACAATGAAAGTTGTAAAATAGATCTGATTGTAGAGTACCTTTCTACTGGAGCAAAAGTCCTCTTGTAATCAATTCCCTCCACCTAAGAGAACCCCTTGGCCATAAATTTGGCCTTATGTTTCTCGACACTCCCATCTTCTACTTGCTTCCCCTGGAAGCTACCACTAACATTTCCTCTGGCCTTGGGACCACTTCCCAAGCACTGTTTCTCATAATGAAATCATATTCGTATACCATAGGAACAACCCATAATAGTTTTTTTACTAACTCCTCAAAATAAGATGGCTCTATCTCTAAACTCTCACTCCTTAGAGCCATGTAGTCAGTGTAACGATCCAATGACCTCCTTTGCTTGTGCTATGATGTGGGTGCTCCCATACTATCTCTAATATCATGCATCAATATTCTAGCTTCCTTAGAGTGATTCCTTCTATCACTAGATATCTCTGCATGAGTGGGGTGCTTCCACTCTCTGCTCCTCTGATTTTGGCTACTCCACAACATCTTGAGGCTCTTCCTTTGTAGCTAAAATCTTAGCATATGCATTAAACTTAAGCTCCCTCTCTAGGGAACATCTCATGGCATTCTCTTCATCAAAATTGAAATCTCTACAAACAACTTTCATCCAGTGACATGGTAGGCACATTGTGATCATGCAACATTGCCCATGCAACTCCCATAATAATCATATTTCTTCCTCTCATAAACCACATTATGTTTTGGGTTTTGGGTTGTTTCCAACCCCCCTCGAATGACTTTTTATGCAAAATAATATCCATTGTTATCACTCCTGAGAGCCTTCACTTTATTACTTATGTGAACTTTCTTAACAAGTGCTTCAAATTCAAATTTTTTTGAGAATGTCAATTCCTTCTTTTGCATGAATAATATCCAACACTCACATGAGAAATTATCTACAACTACAACATAATACTTTCTTGGTCGTGGATGTTGTCAAGAAAGGTGCACACACATCAGAGTGAACACTTTCCTGGACTTCTTTCACTCTACTATCCTTATCATTAAAGGTGGCTTTGGCGTACTTCTCCAATGTACATCCTTTGTATGTGTCACAATGATCTACTACACCCTTGAGAAGTCCTATAGAAATTGGTTGCATGATCTTCTAGGCTACATGGTGAAAATGGCCAAGTCTCCTATGCCATAACTCACTGATGTCTGAGCTTTGCACCTTCTCTGCTTTCATGATTAAAAGAAACATAGTCTTATACATACAATTTATAAATTTTCTTCACTTACACCGTATCCCGCTTCGCTTGTTCCATGGCGATGTGACAAAAAAAACCATTTCCTTTTATAAATATCACATCATAGCCATCATCTTCCAACATAGCAACTGAAACATAATTCTTCTTCAGACCCGGAACATACATGTCATCTTTTAATGTGAGAGGATAACGAGACTGCCTCTATAAAGTAACTATATTGATATCAATCTCTCTATACCTACCATCATCTCCTATCTTGATGTGCCTCTATAGGTCCTTCTCCTACAAGTCATTTAACAATTCTTTGTTGTCTATCATATTGAATGAGGCTCCACTATTTAGATACCACATGCTACACCTCAATGATGTCACCATGCATGCAATCAGGGTGAATTCCAAATCGAATTGTGAAGCAAGAGCTTCACCTACCACTCCTCTTGAGGCATTCTTATCATCGTTCTTGTGAAAACACTTCATGGCATAATGTCACAGCTCATGATAGTGAAAACATTTAATCTTCAATAACTCCTTCTTCTTTCCCACCTGGCTAAAATATCCTTTCGATTGCAATTTCTTCTCTTTCCCTTTCTTTTCCTTTCTAGCTAAGAATGGTTATCCTCATCATAATTCTTCGATGAGGTTCCATCTCTAGTGATCTGCCTTATCTCTTCGTTCATCAAGTCAAACCAAAAACACTCCCACTCTGGTAGCTTCTCACCCCTATTTACCAAATCTTGGTTGCTATACAACTCTTGGGAAGGCCTCGAAGTGATAGGTTGATTAGGTAATTTTCAAAAACTGTAATACCAACACTCACAAGCTCATCCTGACATTGGGTGACCTAGCTCAAGTACTGTGGTATTGTGTTGCCCTTTTCCATATTGATTTTTTGAATCTTTTCCTTTAGTGCCAGCTTCCTATAGTCACTAATATTATGAAACAAGTATGTCAAGGCTTTCCACATTGTATATGGAGTCTCCTTATTGTGGAGGTACAAGACAATATGATCTCAAACTCCTCCTAGTAAGATCCTTCTTGCCTTGCCTACATTCTTCTTCCATCCTATTAGATTTTATGCATAAACATTTGTTGGTTTTAGAACATTGATGTCAATGTAATCCTTCAACCCATTACCTTCCATGACTACTTCCATCCATTCCTTCCAAGCAACGTAATTCGACTACCCTCAATGGAATACTCGAGCCTTAGACCATAGAACACCATCTTGATCCTCCCGCTAGCTCTAAAAAATAGATCTGAAAAACTAATTCCTCTTGCAAATATAAATTCATATTCTTCTCTTCTATAGTTATTTCAGCTCTGATACCATTTAGAAGTCCCCTACAGATTCAAACTACTAATTATAATTTACTAAAAGCATAGAATTGAATCTACTCTACCAATTGCGGAAACAATTAAAAGATCATGAAATCACGAAGCATACAAGAGAATGAATTCAATCAACACATTACACAATAATTTTTTGGGAAAGACACAAATAAAAAATCCTCCTATCTGTATATTTCATCGGCCATAAAAATATGAGAAGATTATAATGCTTTGCTCAAGGCCGAACAACCTCTGCACTATCTCTATCTATCTCATCACTTCTTAGACAAATCTTGGCCAATTCTTAACCAATTTATTTATTTCCCAAGTCCCTATTTCCTTGCATTATTCAATTAGGAATTATCCCCTATTATTTAGGGAAATTCCTCATTTGTAACTACAAAATCCATCATAGGCCTTCCTATGACTGCATTCACCACTTGTACAATATGGATGATTATAAAATTGATAGTACACAACCCTTAAACTACAATCTCAACTAGGTAACTCGTAGATCACACATGCATGATTTGCTTATAGCTAATTTATCAGTTAACTCATTGAATACTGAAGCTTCCCTCCATTTCCAGAGCTCCTACTAGTTCCTACAATAGTTGGAACTAGTTTAACTTACTTTAACTCAGTTAAACTAAATTAATTTATTACAACTAAAATAAAATCAACATGGGCTTCCAAAAAGTAGGAACTACTCTACATGACTCAAATGATACCCTCAACTCAAATTAACTGAACCAACTAATTAGGCTCTACGGATTTTTTTCCTATATGGGTTTTTGTCTTATTAAATTTGAAAATAAAATATGTACGTAGAAATCCAAGGTTTATATCCAAAATATGAAAATCCATTGGTTAGAGAAAATACAAAACAATTCTAGGATTGATCAGGGAACCTTAAAGGTCATAAAGGGAGTTATCTAATTACAACTTAAAAGAACTCAACCTGACCCCCTAAAATTTGGGGATCACTCTATATTAGTCTAGATAGAATTCCAAGTTGAATTTCATAAGTCAATTAAGTCAAATTAACTTAATTAAGTATTATAAGTTTCGATGAGAATATAATTTTGATTTAATTCCCAATTTAATTCAACGACAAATTAAATTGGAATTGCTAGATAGTACTTTTAACATTCCCTATTGCTATTTTCAACAGGAATATGAAAGTTCATTTCATTTCTTATAAATAAACCCTCATAACTCAATCAAAGGTCTTGGAATCTTGGCTTCTCTATTAGAGCATAGGAAGGGTATTGTTCCTTGGAGACGCAAGTGTTGGATTCATGTTCCACTATTAGGAATAGTGTTATATCAATGTAATTTTATACCTCAAACTCTTACTTTACAATTAGAAGCTCTCAAATCTGGCACACTTTCTTGCATATGTAATGAATGTCGTAATGTTATTTTTTATATATTTGTGATGTATGGCTTTTTATTTATACTAATGTTAATGAATTAATTCATTGGATTTGTTGAATTCATGTTGTTTATGTTTTCATGCTTGTCTTTATCTTATGAACTATTTTACAGGTTAACTAAAAATTATTTATAATGCTCGTGTGTCTCTTCAAAGATAGTACTATTATTTTCTTCTAAGGGGCACACTCCTTTCACTTTTATGTGAATGAACCTTTCATACATTACACTTGATATCTCACAAATCCCATACACTTTCTATCACATAAACCATGCATATATCATCTTATGTGTTCATTGTATCTAAGGCACATCTTTCAAACCATCACTTTTCACAGTTGATTGCATGATGCTACTCCAAACGGTGTGGGGTCTAATTGCGACTTCACATCAGGGAGACCCCCTTCCCTATTATCACCTCTTAGCACCATCAATAGGATTTTGGCACTAAAGGGAGAGCCAAATGAAAATATGGGCCAATGAAATATCTCTGAAAATTTCTTATCTTAAGTGGCTTCTTCCCATATCTTAACCCCAACATCTTTTTCTAGAGTTGCAAGTCTAATATTTCCCATGGGGATAATTCATGACTTGTCAAAATTGAAATTTGATGACAAGAGAGGGATAACCATTCTTGAGCACACCCTTTGTTTTTTTTACTTTTGTAATTCTCATGAAATTAATTCTGAGGATGTTGCTTGTAGGTTGTTCATTCTCACATTCGATGGATATGTTAAACAATGGTGGTATACATTGTCAACGACATTTATTTATTATTTATAACAACTTGTCATGGAGCTTCATCAAGCTTTTGACAAGTATGATTACATCAGCATTTATAAGAAGACTAATCATCTAAGAAAGAGACATGGTGAATCTATTGAATATTTTCATGATCAATTCATGCACTTCTCTTATGAGTTTTCTGAACATCACATAGATTGGAATTTTAAGAAAAAGAAATTTGAGTATCTTTTTCAAATATCATTTAATCCACATGAACCCAAATAACTTTTAATTTACCCAGCATTTTTTGGTTATGCATCTCTGAAAATTTCAAAAGAAGAAATTAATGTTCCATGTGACTCTTTGACTTCCTTTAATTCTTCATTAAATAAAGAAGCTCCATGTATCCAAGTCAACATAGGAGAACATGAAAATAAATTTGTTGATCCAACACCATCTTCTCTATGTCCTCATATTCAGGACATGAACTCAAATTTCAATTTTGAACTTTATCAAATCATTGACATTGTTTCTTCTCAATACATAACTTACCCTCCAATGGTAATTTACTCTGATCATCTTTTCTTTGACTTGTCACATCAACAATTTATGATAGTTTCTTTTGATTCTCATGAGGTTCAAGTCCAAAATGGAGTTAATGGAGACTAGGAAACTCATCATACCCTTCATAATGATTATGTGTGGGATTCTGATTATGAACAAGAGTCTATGATTAAAGATGATCCATCACCTGACCTTTCTATTTATTCCTCACCTTTCACCAAATGTTGTAACATATCCAATAATTCTAACAAACCTATCACATCTATGGATGGTTCAGATTTCAATGATAATAATTTTGATTCCATTTGGGAGTGGTGGAATGTTGATTTCAAATTAAAATAAGGTGAGGAAGAATCAACTCTTCATAATCTATCTCATTCCCCATATTTCAAATATGAAAAGGTATATGATATACTTTCATTCTTTCAATCATTCCCTCTCTACGATTCATCATATCCTCAGGATTCTCTTCTCTTGAATGAAAAATCAAACTGTGGTCATGGATTTCTTAATGTATTCATTGACTCATCTAGTGATGATTTTATATCTTCAACTGTTGACTATTCCAAGCCGCTGATTATTGATGACTTACCTTCATACAACTTGGGACCATCAAATTTTTTTAAAAGCTTCAACCTATCTTCATGGTTATGCCAGGATCTTGCAATCTTGATGGGTGATCCAAGCATGATCATATTGATACACCTTCACAGGAGAACCTTGATGAGATTATCACAAATATATAAAATGAACATATATTTCAGCGACATGATCCCTCAACCTATTATCATGATCCCATTATTGAATGGTTAGAGGAATCCTACTTGCAAAGGCTCCTTGCTAGGAACAATTTTTTATCTTTCTTCATGTTTGTTAGGATTGAAAGTAAGAATTGGTGCTTTCATCTAAGTGTAAAAGCCACATGTTAAAAATCCATGTAATAAATTTTATAAAGGAAAAATAATAACCAAGGTCATGGGACACATCTCGAGCAAAACAAAGAGATGGGGAATCACTAGTGATTAATTAATGGCCATGGAAATTGGAAAAGGCAATGGCAAAGGATTTGGCTTTGGAAGGGCATGAGGCATTTATTGGCATTTTATTTATGAAAATAAGGGGAAATATGAGAAAAGGAAGGTGAAAGGTAATCGGTTTCATGCAAGGAGGAAAAATAATGGAAAATGAAGAAAATAGGGGCCTCATTGATAAAAAGGCTTCTGAGGATCAGTTCGTGGCTTTTGTTAGTTCAACAATTTTCAAGTTTCTCTTGTACCTTTCTCTCTTACATTCTCTCTCATACTCTTGGACACTTAGAGATCTATTGGAGAACTCTTGGAGGAGTGTGTCTTAGCTGTGATTTGGAGCAAGAAGGAAAATGAAAAGCATGAAAGTAGAATAGGACAATGAGATCAACAACTATAATGGATTTACTTTGTAGGTATGGAGTTGCATGTATGATTTCCTTGCTAGTGTTGATATGCACAGAATATGAATGTGGTTGTTTGGTTATGGTATGCCATTTGCATCGAGGATTTCCTGGATTGACAATGGATTTTCCTAGCTATTCCATTTCCTATATATCCATTATGTTCTAGGCTTTATCTTTGGTTTTTTTATTGGTTCTCATGTTTAATATGGTTGTGGGTTGAGTTACTAGTTCCCAAAGCCTTGTTTGGAAACATTCTATGGAAGCCCTATAAAAACTTAGGTTGAGTTGAAAGTCCTAGAAGCCTTGGTTGGAAAAACATTCTGGATCCCTTGGTTGATTGACTTACTAGTCTTAGAACCCTTGGGTTGACAAAATCTCTAGAGCCCAATGACAATTGTCAGTTGAGTTACTAGCCCTGGATGTTGAGTTTGAACAAATTCTTTGGAGCCCTAGATATCTTAGAGGTATAATGATCTAGTGATTGTTAGTGGTGTCTGACCATGAGGTGGAGCTAGTGGTCTGTAGGTTTTAACCCCATATAGAAATTACCTGCATACGAATTCTAAATCACAGGAGAAATAAAAATGTGAGAGCATAACACATAAAAAACATATAAGAGAGATTTCCCACTGGATCCCAAAACCGGGACTACCAGCTTGATTTTTCATTATGTTCCTTTCAATGTTACAATACATATTTATACATGCCAAAGCAATCCAATACCATGGACGAAACCATAGGTAGGTTGGGCCAACATAATATAGGGTCAAAATATAACACAACCCAACAATCTCCCACTTGTTGTTTTCTTTCCACAGGGGGCCACAAGAGAGCTTAGTCATTTTTCCAGCCTTGAAATGCCCATTGTTTCTATACACCAAGAGAACTTCTCAAAGCTCACAGATTTTGTCAATGCATCTGCAATATTCTTCAAAATATCCACCTTTACCAGCAACACCTTTTTGTCTTCTATTATATCCCTCACAAAGTGATATTGAACACCAATGTGCTTTGTCTTTGAATGATAAGTAGGGTTCTTTGCAAAGAAAATTGCACTTTGGCTGTCACAGTCTATCCTTATAGTTCCCTATACTAATCCCATAATTGAACATAATCTCTACAACTAAATTGCTTCCTTGCTTACATGAGTGGCTGCAACGTATCCTGCCTCTGTAGTTGATAGTGCCACTACAGATTGTTTCTTACTCATCCAATTGACTGCACCTCCCAAAAAGGTTAAACACATACCCACTTGTAGATCTTCTCTGATCCAAATCTCTAGCCTAGTCTGCATCAACAAAGCCATGAATATCCAACACTCTGTCCAATTCTAGTCTTCCTTGGTAGAAAAAACCATAATCACTAGTGCCACGCAAATACTTGAAAACCTACTTCACTGTTGTCCATCTCTCCTTCCCTGGTTTTGACATAAACCTACTCAATACTCCCATTGCATGCAATGTCTGGCCTAGTACAGACCATTTCATACATCAAGCTACCAACTGCACTTGCATATGGAACACGGGGCATGTCCTCTTCCTCTTCTTGTGTCTTGGGACACTATTCAACATATAACCTCACAGCTACAGGAATAGGAACCTTCATCGGTTTACTATCCTGCATATTAAACCTGTGTAGTATTGTCTCGACATACTTCCTCTGGTTTAACCAGAGCTTCCTCTCTGTCTGATCTCTTTTAATTTCCATGCCCAAAATATATTTTGCAGCACCAAGATATTTCATGTCAAATTTGGAGGACAATTGGGTCTTCAAATCCTGGATAATTTCTTTGTCATTTCCAACAAGAAACATATCATCCACATACAAGACCAGATAAATAACACGGTCACCAATTAATTTAAAATACACACAGTTATCTGCTTTGCTTCTGGTGAAGCCATGTCCCCGTATAAATGTATCAAATTTTTGATACCACATCCTTGGTGACTGTTTTAACCCATTCAGGGACTTCTTTAACTTGCATACCAGTTCTTTCTTACCCTTCACCGCAAAGCCTTAAGATTGCTTCATGTATATTTCCTCTTCCAAATCCCCGTGAAGAAATGTTGTCTTCACATCCATCTGTTCTACCTCAAAATCAAAAGCAACATCAATAGAAAAAAGTAATCTAATAGAAGTTACCTTGGCAACATGAGAAAAAATATCACCAAAACCAATTCCCGGCACCTGGGAATAACCTTTTGCTACCCACCGAGCTTTGTATTTCTCCAACTTCCCTTCTGCATTTGTCTTCTTCTTGAACACCCATTTGCTGCCAATGGGTTTTCTTCCAGCCGAGAACTCCACCAGATCCCAAGCCTTCTTTTTGTGCAATGATGCCATTTCATCAACCATGTCCTCTTTCCAGAGTTTTCCATCCTCTGAATCCACTGCTTCCTTCACAGTTTTGGGATCATCATCAGTAACAGACAAAGCAAAATTTGAACAGAAAGTAGATGGACTATAC
>APFE030557745.1:0-17368 GCA_000404065.3 Pinus taeda | reverse complement strand
ATACCCAATAAAGATGCACTTTTCAGATTTACTATCCAACTTGGTTCGTTTCTCCTTTGGAACATGTATATATGCATCACATCCAAATGCCCTCAAATGTGAAAGAGAGGGTTTCTTACCAGTCCATACTTCTTATGGAGTCTTATCCTCCAACGGTGATGAAGGTGACATGTTGACCAGGTAACATGCAGTATCCATTGCCTCCGCCTAGAATTCTTGTACTAACCCGACACCACTTAGCATGCTTCTTGCCCTTTCCATCAATGTCTTGTTCATTCTTTCTGTGACTCCATTTTGCTGAGGTGTATATGGAGTAGTCTTCTGCCGTGCTATACGAAACTTCTTACAGAATTCTTCAAATTCCTTGCTGCAAAATTCTCCACCATTATCTATCCTCAACATCTTTATCTTCTTCTCTGTCTGATTTTCCACCAGAGCCTTAAATTCTTTAAACTTGTCAAAGACTTCAGATTTCTTCTTAAGGAAATATATCCATGTATTCCTTGAGATGTCATCTATAAATGATACATAGTACACAGACTTACCTAGTGATGGAACCTTCACAGGTCTGAACACATCACTGTGTACAAGATCTAATATCTGTTTTTCCCTCTTACCAAGAGGGGAAACTCACTCGATTCTACTTCCCATATCCACAATTTTCATAGAAATCAAAATCCAGAGAGCTATTACTCATACCTTCTACCATACCTTTACCATGAAGTATTCGAAGGCCCTTCTCTCCAATATGTCCAAGACTTCGATGCCACAGCATGGTATTCTCTCTAGAGACCACTGGATTTTCTGCTCCATTTTCAGGAACCATAGAACTATTTTACTCGTTAACAACGGTGCTACCTTGAATCTTGTACAGAGTTCCAATCTGAAATCCCCACATCAATACCAGTGCTCCTCGAACCATCTTACAGGTATCCTTCTCAAACACTGCCTTTACACCTGCATCATCCAACTTGCTTACAAAAATCAGATTTCTGGCCAATGCAGGAATATGCAGAACACTCAGAAGGGTTCTAACCATTCCACCTTGCAACTTCAACTTTAATTTTCCACGACCAATGATTCTAGCCTTCCTATCATCTCCTAAGAAGACATCACCACCATCGTATTTCTCATACTCGCAGAACCACTCTCTATGGGGAGTGAAGTGAAAGGATGCACCTGAGTCAATTAACCATGCCTCATGATCTACATGTGTACTTGAAGAAGCCAAGTACACATCCCCACCTTCATCTGAGGTGGTTTTCGCCTCTGCAGAAGGAGCATCGTCAGATCCCTTTCCTTTATCAGGAGCTTTAGATTTACACTCCCTTCTGAAGTGCCCTTCCTTTCTGCATTTCCAGCATACCACCTTTACAGGTTTTCTTGGAGATTTAGATCTCCCTCTAGATTTAGATCTCCCACTCGATGACTTATTTTTGTTTCTGTTCTGGGACCATCCTCGTACAGACAAGGCATCACCATTCTGGTTGTCCATATTTTTCCGTCTCATCTCCTCCGTCAGCAAGGCTGAGACTATTTCATCAAACTGCAAAGCAGTTGCATTGCTACCTATTGCAATAACCAGACTATCCCACGAATCTGGTAGAGAACACAACAAATTGATGCACTTATCTTCATCTGAAATTTTAATATCAACAGATGATAACTGACTTACCACAGTATTAAACGCATTCAGATGCTCTGTCACCGAGTCTCCATCTTTCATCCTCAGGTTATACAACTTTTTCCGCAGGAATAGTTTATTCACCAGAGACTTAGATTGGTACAAAGTCCCTAACTTGTCCCACAGAGCCTTCACCGTAGCTTCCCCTGATACATTCAACAATACTGAATCTGAGACACACAATCGTATTGTGCTCTTTCCCTTCTGATCCAACTTCTTCCATTCTTCATCGGTCACTCCCATTGGTTTAGTACTTGAATCTAAAATGATCCATTGATCTTTATCCACCAACAGATCCTCCATCTTGAGTTTCCACAACTCAAAACTCTGACCATTGAACTTCTCTATCTCAATCTTTCCACTGCTCACCATCTTCTTTCACCACCAGAATCGATCTCATAGATCTCCCACTGAACAGGGTCTACCACAGGCCCGAGTGAAACCCCTAAGCAACAAAGGCGTCCCCTTGAAGCCAAAACAACTCTGATACCAAATGTAGGTTTTAACCCTGTACATAAATTAACTGCATACAACTTCTAAATCACAGGAAAAATAAAAATGCGAGAGCATAACACATAAAACACATATACACAGAGATTTCCCACTGGATCCCAAAACCGAGACTACTAGCTTGATTTTTCATTATGTTCCTTTCAATGTTACAATACATATTTATGCATGCTGAAGCGTCCAATACCATGGACCGAAAACCATCGCATCCAAAACCATGGACCGAAAACCATAGGTAGGTTCAACCAACCTAATATAGGGTCCAAAAAAAAATTCCCGGGGTGCTGCCCTGGACCCCGTAGAGGGGGGCTACCTGCCCCCCTCAAACCCCCCGGACAGGGGGGCTACTACCCCCCTTTGACCCCCTGCTGTGCAATCGGTGCAACGAAGGGGGCTCCGCCCCCCCTCTAACCCCCCAGTTCACTACGTAGGTTAGTCATGGAAAGAATATAACACAACCCAACATGGTTGAGGGTTGAGGTGGTTTGGCCTTTGGAATCCCATGTTTTTTTTTGTTGGTTTATGCCATGAGATCCCACATTCATGGTTAGGATATGGGGCAGGGGTGATTGTCTAAACGAGATATTTGGATTAGCCTAATCTATTGTCGGGTGGTACATGAAAGTTCCTCACTGGTTGGATTTTTCATATGTTGATATGATATATTTCATCGTAAATTTTATGGGTAAATGTGCTTATCGTTATGTGGTTTTAATGGTTCCTTTATGATTTTTATTATTCTAGTTATATGTTGGTTATAAGCATGGTTTTATGATAGATTTGAGTTATTACTCTCATAATGTTTTGATTAGTGAATGAATGGTTAATGAATGTAAGACCTAATAAATGATTTTAAGGATATTATGAGAGGGAATTAGAGATTATTGATGAATATTTGATAAGTATGAAGTTCCTATGTTTGTAACTGTTTTTATGTCCTGTGCTTTACATGTCCATGATGTGTTTGAGAAAATGGTTCTCATGGAGGATGATCCAGGTCATATAATTATTAAGTCTTTGAATTAAAGGACTTCTCTTCTTTTTATTTATCATGCCTGAGAATTTCATTAAATTCTGGGCAAATATGTGGGTCCTAGCACTAAAAAAGTGGCTCAAAATTCAGGGTCCCTGGCACATAACTGCATAAAATAAATTGCAGTTGCATGGATGCCCTTGTTATAGGAGTGTCTAGAGGGTTACAATTTCATCGAGGTATTTCCATTGCAATGTCTGGGGGTCTAGCTGAGTAAAAAAGAAATTTAACCCAGAGGTACTACATGTGGAGTGGTTGCTTAGCCCCTGGGGATATTGTAGCTCTTGCGAAAGTTCAGTTTGGTTTTGATTTGTTGATTCCACTTATGTTACTCTACTTTGGGAGTTGAATCATATCATAGTAACTCTTTGTCACATTTTTACCTCAGTTGACAGGTTAGCTTCGGTAAATGTGTGATAAGGGCGTTACAGGGTGGTATCAGAGCATGGTTTTGTTCTCTTTTGGTAATATCTGATACCACATAGTGGTATTAGAGCATGTTTCACCCCTTCAATTAGATCGGTGCAATGTGTTTATCATGCATACATGTCAGTTGCATATGTGTCCATTGTGCTTCTAGTTTATGTGTTTATTATGTATGCATGGTGGTGGTCATTGTTACAGTTGTGTTGTCATGTAGAAGTTGAACATGTTGTTGTTGGGATGTGCATTAGAGGAAATTTTTAGCCTAGAAGTGGCCATGAAATTTTCACATAATTACCATGTCATAATATGTAAAGGAATCAAAATCCTTTAAATTTGAAAATAGAGACGTGTGAATATTTTGGAGGGAAATAGAAGAACCACTGCTTTTTTAATTGTATTTTTGACTTATCTCCTTATAGGTTTACTCAAATTTCAAGTGTAGACACTTGTTGGATGTGGAGTTAAATTATACATCCAATGAAAACCAATTATGCATACTTTTGAGAAGACTGACATTTCTAAAAATTTAAAATACATTAAAAAAATGTGTTGACCACATTTTTTAAAGTATCTTCAATTTTTATCAATGTGCGGCTTTTCAAAAGTATGAATAATGGTTACTTGCTGGATGTGAAATTTAATTCGTAGTTTTTTTCTTTTCCCTCCAAAATTCATAACTTGCATTTTATTATTCTAACTATTGTTTTATTATTTTTCCTTAGGAGGCCACTTTTAGGCTGAAATTTCCTCTAATGTTTGTTGTAAATTCATGTTGGTTGTATATGCATTAATTATGCATGTTCATGTTATATGTTGTTGTACACACATCTTCCCTAATTGGTGTTATAGTTGTGACATCATGCATGGTATCTGAGATGATGATTGAGATAGTGTATATACACTACTATGATTATGTTTATACATTATTGTACTGATCTGGTTGATCTTGCAAACAAGATATCCTCCCTTGAACTATACTGAGGTATGTTGGTTATGTTTATGTTTTGGGTTAGCTCGCATGATATACTTGGAGCAAGAAGAAGATCAAAGTTTTCTAGAAAAATGGTGGATTGCAGTTCATGAGATTCTCCCTATAGATGAGACGAGAAGCATGGTGATGGGTTCTTTGCTCAAATAGATTACACATTGAGAAGTTTGAAGGAAGAAATAAGGAGTTTCAAAGTAGATAAGAACTAAATCATTTATTCACAAGAGAGACTTGATAGGGTGCAAAATAAAAATTCACTCATCCTTCAGAGCTTGCTAGAATTGTAGGGAGAGTGATCAATTAGGATCATTCATGGATATGAGGATAAGACCAATGGAGCCTGTGGTAGCAGGCGATCTGGTGGACACACGTCAAATAGAGATGAAAAGATTAGAGATGGAAGATTATTGGATACACCTGATAGACGAGGCAATGGATAGTGGCTTTACTCTAGCTCTGGTTCAGATAGGTATCATAGTCATCATCACTATCATCATTATAAGAGGAGTGATAGGGGTTATTTACAAAATGAGTTCAAGAAAGAAAACCCGCCTACATTTGATGGAGAAATGAAGAAGCCACAAGATGTAGAAGCACAATTACTTGGGATGAATAAGTTCTTTTGATTGCATGATTACTTAGAGAACATGAAGGCCAGAATAGCTACATTGAATCTTATAGGTAAAGCATCAATTTGGTGGGAATATGTAAAGAATGTTGGAGGTATTCATGAAGAAAATTTGACTTGGAATGAGTTCAAGAGACATTTTAGGAACAAGTACATATCTGAGAGATACTATGATGACATGGAAAAGGAATTCTATAAGCTGAAAATGGCATGATGCATATTCGTGTTTATATGTTGTTCTACACACATCGTTTAGGCTAGTTGGTGTTATAGTTGTGACATCATGTATGGTAATTGGGATGATAATTGATATAGTGTACATATAGTGTGATGATTATGTTTATACATCTATTGTTTTTATCTAGTTGAACTTGAAAACAATATATCCTCCCTTGAACTATAATGAGGTATGTTGGTTATGTTTATTGTTTGCTTTAGCTAACATGATATAGTTGGATGAAGAAGAATATCGAAGATGTCTAGTGGAATGTTGGATTATATTTCAAAAATTCTCCCTATTTATCAAAAGAGAATCATGGTGATGGGTTCTCTACTCACATAGATGACACTTTGAGAAGTTTGAACGAATAAATAAGGAGTTGGAAAGTAGATAATAACATAATCATTTATTCAGAACAAAGGATTGATAGGGCACAAAATAAACAAGTATAGGTTAATGAACTCATCCTTTAGAGCTTGTCAGACTTGTAGAGAGAGGGATCACTTAGGATCATTCATGGATAGGAGTTTAGGAATAATGGAGCCTATGGCAGCAGGTCATATGGTGGGCATAGGTTAGATAGAGATGACACAATCAGAGATGGAAGATTATTGGCTACAACTAATAGACGAGGCAATGGACAAGAGCTTTACACTAGTTCTAGTTTAAGAAGGTATCACAACCATCATCTCTATCATCCTTACAAGATGAGTGACAAGGGTTATTTACCGGCTGAGTTCAAGAAAGAAATACCACCTACATTTGATGGATAAAAGAAGAAGTCACAAAATGTAGAAGCATGATACTTGGAATGAATAAGTTATTTCGGTTGCATGATTACCTAAAGAACATGAAGGCCGGAACAAATACATTGAATGATAAAGGTAAAGAATATATTTGGTGGGAATACGTAAACAATTTTAGAGGTATTCATGAAGAGGAGTTGACTTGGACTAAGTTTGAGACAATTTTCAGGAAGAAGTATCTATCTGAGAGATTATATGATGACATGGTAGATGAATTCTCTGAGCTGAAGATGGGATCTCTTACCAATGAGGAGTACACTACCAGATTCTTGGATTTATTGAGGTATTTTCTTTATCTGAAAGAGGAGAAAGTGAAGATTCAAATATTCACCAGTGAGTTGTTGATAGAATTTATAGACGTAATCAATTTCATGAGCATATATCATTAGAAAAATCCATTAGAAATTTGAAAAACTCTAATGAGAAATCGAAGAACGGGTTTGAGACTAAGAGGATAGGAAATGTAATGCATAGAACAGAGGAAAATGGGATAAGAAGTGAACAATACCTCATAATAGACGTAACAAGGAGAGGGCAACACCGCCTAAGAAGTTTAATGCATATGACAAAGGACAGCTATTTTAGTTTAAGGAGAAGAACAACGGTGATGGGAGGAAGCTTCTTGAGTGTTGGACTTGTGGCAAGGAACATCACAGGAGAGATTGTACACAACATCAAGGTGGCATATCGGAAATTTATAGTGCTTAGGAAGCAAAAATAGTGGGTGACATTGGATTTAGTATCCCACATATTTATGTAGCATTGGATAATAGGAAGGTGGATCATGATGCATATGTTGTTGATGAGGATGGTAATATTTTTGATTAGGTTGCTTCTACATTGATTGAACCTGGATATAACTATAGCTATGTTAACCCTGACCTGGTGGATAAGTGTGGTTTGAATAGAGAGGTACATGTAGAATCTTGGTTACCACAATTGCCTATAGCTACAAAGAAGATAGTTCATCATCGGGTAAGATCTTAGTTGAATGGTATGCCTACATCAACACATCTAAATGTTCTTATGTCAGGATCATACAATATGTTGTTAGGTAAGGACTGCTTGTATCTTCATAGGACTAATTTGTATTGTTAAGACGAGGCTATTGAGTGTTTAGATGATAATGGGGAACAAAGAATCTCGCAGGGTAAGAATAAGCCAACATTAGCTACGATGGTTGGTGAGCCTTGGTATTTCATTAAGATTGTTGCAACTCCTAAGGGATCCTCACTCAAATAATCAACTCAGGGTTTGTACAACTTAGAGGTGATAGTGCTAGATACACAACATATCATATTCTTTTCATACCACCCTCATTCATGACATTAGATAAAAGTGCTTAGATACCATTCACCTTACTGAGTTATAATGAAATATTACTGCTGAAAGTACAATTGAAAACTAATTCTAGCTATGAAAGTGGAAATTCCATTTTCTACTCTTGTATACACTAATTAATCAATTGATGAAAGGACAAGGTCTAATGTACTTGAAAAAAGAGAACTATTCTATCTTGCATATTTCATCAAACTACCAATGCAACTCCATGTATCATATACATATTTCACACTTGCTTGGAAATCATAAGATTCACTTGATCATGCTTGTGACTAAGAAAACTAATTCTACTATGTTTTGTAATGATGAAAAGGAATTGTTGGATTGTGTTATTCTTTCCACGACTAACCCACATAGTTAACCCAGGGGTTAGAAGGGGGGAAAATCCACCCCCACTTCATTTCACTGATTGTGTAGTGTGGGGCGGTGGGGGGGGGGTCACAGGTGGTCTGAGGGGTGCCGATAGCCCCACTCTATGGGGTTCAGGGCTTCACCTCGGAAACTTTTGGTTTTTGACCCTATGTTAGGTTGGGCAGACCTACCTATGTTTTTGTGCATGATTTTTTGCACATGGTTTTGGACGTGATGGTTTTCGATCCATAGTTTTGGACATGATGGTTTTTTGGTCCACGGTATTGGATGCTTCAGCATGTATAAAAATGTATTGTAACATTGAAAGGAACATAATGAAATGTCAAGATGGTAGTCCCAATTTTGGCATCCAGGGGAAAATCTTTGTGTATATGTGTTTTATGTGTTATGCTCTCACATTGTTTATTTTTTTTGTTTTAGAATTTGGATGCAAGTAATTTCTGTACGGGGTTAAAACTTACATTTGGTATCAGAGTTGTTTTGGCTTCAAGGGGATACCTTTGCTGCTAAGAGGATTCGCTCAGGCTTGTGGTAGACCCCATTCAGTGGGAGCTCTGTGAGATCAATTTTGGTGGTGAAAGAAGATGGCGAGCAGTGGAAAGATACAGATCGAGAAATTTAATGGTCAGATTTTTCAGTTGTGGAAAATCAAGATGGAGGATTTGTTGGTGGATAAAGATCATTGGATTGTGGTAGATCGAGGTATTAGACCAATGGGAGTGCCTAATGAAGAATGGAAGAAGTTGAATTGGAAGGCAAAGAGCACAATATGATTGTGTGTCTAAGATTCATTATTGCTAAATGTATTAGGGGAAGCTATGGCGAAGGCTTTGTGGGACAAGTTAGGGACTTTATACCAATCTAAGTCTCTGGTGAATAAACTATTCCTACAGAAGAAGTTGTATCACCTGAGGACGAAAGATGGAGACTCAGTGGCAGAGCATATGAACACATCTAATACTTTGGTAATTTAGTTATGATATATTGATATTAAAATTTTAGATAAAGATAAGTGCATCAGTTTGTTATGTTCTCTACCAGATTCGTGGGATAGTTTGGTTATTGCAATTGGTAGTAATGCAATTGCCTTGGAGTTTGATGAAATTGTCTTATCCTTGCTAATGGAGGAGATGAGATGGAAAAATATGGAGAGTCAGAATGTTTATGCCTTGTCTGTATGAGGATGGACCCAGAAGAGAAAAAAAATAATAATTCATCGAGTGGGAGATATATACCTAGAGGGAGATCTAAATCTCTAGGAAAACTTGTAAAGGTGGTGTTCTTGAAATGAGGAAAGGAAGGACACTAAAAAAGGGACTGTAAATCTAAAGCTCCTGATAAAAGAAAGAGATCTGATGATGCTCTTTCTACAGAGGTGAAAACCACCTCAGATGAAGGTGGGGATGTGTACTTGTCTTCTTCAAGTACACATGTAGATTAGGAGGCATGGTTGATTGACTCAGGTTCATCCTTTCAATTCACTACCCATAGAGAGTGGTTCTATGAGTATGAGAAATATGATGGTGGTGATGTCTACTTAGGGGATGACAGGAAGGCTAGAAACATTGGTAGCAGAAAGGTAAAGTGGAAGTTGCAAGGTGGAAGGGTTAGAACACCTTCGGGTGTTCTACATATTCCTGCATTAGCCAAAAATCTACTTTCTATAAGCAAGCTAGATGATGCAGGTGTAAGAATAGTGCTCGAGAAGTAAACCTACAAGGTGGTCAGGGAATCACTAGTATTGATGCCGGGAGTTTGGATTGGAAGTCTGTACAAACTGCAAGGTAGCACTATTGTTGATGGGTGCAACAATTTTGTGGTTCTTGAAAGTGGAGCGGAAAATCTAGTGGTCTTTAGAGAGAGACCATGATGTGGCATCAAAGGCTTGGAAATATTGGAACGAAGGGCCTTCAAATACTTCATGGTAAAGGTATGGTAGAAGGTATGAGTAATAGCTCTGTGGATTTTGATTTCTATGAAAATTGTGTATATTGGAAGTAGAATTAGCTGAGTTTCCCCTATGGTGGTAAGAGGGTGAAATAGATATTAGAGCTTGTGCACAGTGATGTATCTGGACCTGTGAAAGTTGCATCACTGGGTATGTCTGTGTACTATGTATCATTTATAGATGGCTTCTCAAGGAATACATGGATATATTTCCTTAAAAAGAAATCTGATGTCTTTGATAGATTTAAATAATTTAAGGCTCTGGTGGAAAACTAGATGGAGAATAGGATAAAGGTTCTGAGGATAGATAACAGTGGAGAGTTTTGCAGTAAAGAATTTGAAGAATTCTGTAAGAAGTGTGGTATAGCACGGTAGAAGACTACTCCATATACACCTCAGCAAAATGGAGTTGCAGAAAGAATGAACAAGACATTGAAGGAAAGGGAAAGAAGCATGCTCAGTGGTGTTGAGTTAGGACAGGAATTATGGGTAGAGGTGGTGGAGATAGCATGTTACCTGGTCAAAAGATCACCTTCTTCAACGTTAGAGGATAAGACTCCACAAGAGGCATGGACTCGTAAGAAACCCTCTTTTTCACGTCTAAGGGTATTTGGATATGATACATATGTACATGTTCCAAAGGAGAAATGAACCAAGTTGGATAGTAAATCTGAAAAATGCATCTTTATTGGGTATAAGGATGGTTTAAAGGGTTATAAGCTTTGGAACCCAGTAACAAGGAAAGTTGTGTATAGTCGAGATGTGGTGTTCAGAGAGGTGAGACATGTTATTAAACATGAAGTCCAACCAAAGGAAATTGGGAAGATAGAGTTTGATCTAAAGGAGGAAGAATAAAACTCTACAATTGTTGGCTTATATGGGCCTGACCTAGGTTTGAAAGAGTTATTTAGCCAAACAGATCTCGTAGCTACCAGCCCTTGCGACAACAGCCTGCGGAGCGCAGACTGAGGTCTCACCCGAGGTAGCAGGGGAGGGTGCTGGAACCAGGTTTCTGCACCCTTGGGCTATTAAGATGTGGTTAAGGGGACTCACGACCATTCTACTACTTCACATTGCTCTGCAGTTGCGCAAATTCGAACCTGAAGCAACTTTCACTTTCTATTACTGTGCTAATTACTGATCTAATCTAATTAATGGAGTGTATCATATTTTCTTAGCAGGGGCTTTAAGCAAACATTTTACAAGTTTAACCATTCGCACACTTATAATGAACCCAGATTTGCATACATTCATCACATTCATATTTAAAGAGATATAGAAAGGTAAATCATAAAGTTAGATTCACAATAACACAAAATTACATAAGCAACTTATCTTTATTATTATTCTTCACCAATACATCCAGATCTACCCTACACACTCAGCTGCAGGGGTCCACGCACATAGCTATGGACTTTCTAGGCCTCTGCGCATATGGCTACAGAGCCTCTACCTACTACCCCAACCCTTGACTCAGACTTATAGACGCTTTCAGACTATTTTCCTCAAAAACCCATTACATTTCATATTCCAAAAAGAACTAGCTTTCCCTCATAGAGCCGTTCTCTATTTATACCTTCCTATGGTCTGCGGACCAACTTACTTCCTATTACTTTACATTATTTCTTGCGCAGACAACCCTTTGACTCAACATTTTATATTTCACACTCTGCGTACTTCGGAGTTTTTACAATAATTTAATTCTACTTTTTGGGATTTCTTCCCCGAAACTACTACGCGGGACCTCTCGTACCCAACAGTCCCCCAACACAATCATCATGACTCATCTCGAGTCACTCGCCGGCATGGGTAGATGATCTTCCTTAGCTTCGCGGTTCGCCTCCCTTTGTGTGACGCTCGTCGTCTCTCTGCTCCTTGATTGTCTCCTACAACACTTCATCCAACTCCCGCTTCAGTGTTTCTACCACGTCTCACAACCGATGATGCTCATTTTCCTCTACCCAGTTAACAAAAAACACCCCCTCGTAGGATTTTAGCATGAGTGGGGGAGTCACATACGGGATTTCCTGGTACCACCACAGCCACTTCTGACCTTCGTATCTTTTCTTTGCACCCTCTGCTGCATCTTGTGTTGCAATTTTATAAGACCCTGGCTGCTGTTTGTAATAATCCAATCTTTTAGGGACATCAGAGACAACTTATTAACTACATATCTACCCGTGGTCGTCATCTGTCCATCCTTTCGTTGTTCTATTGTAGTGTGCTAGCCTACCCCTGGGTGAGGCAACGATATCCAAACCAATTCTGCTTCGTGTTCCCTCTTTTCCAGTACATCCCCTACTGGTGATGCTACAGCCTGTGAGATGCCCGCAACTGTCACCACCATATTCCTTAGAGAGTCCTGCTTCTCCATCGGCCAGGTCACTACATTTGGGTGCATGCCTTGTGCAGAGATAACGAATAGCTCCATCTATGTTTGTGAAGTGTAGGCCACCCAGTGGATTCCCCTCGGTGATTTATAAGCCATGCGAATTTCAAATGCACTGATTGCTGCCTCTTCGAGTTCATGTAAAATTCTCATGTAAAACCTGTGGTAGCTCGTTCCATATCTGGCTCATACTTTTTCTCTTAATTTCCCATCGCTCGCTCCCTTTTGCCATAATGCAGACATCTTGTCATGAATAGTGATATCAACGGTCATCATTCCTTTTATCAGTGCATTCGCATGATCCTTATCGTGCAACTGTGATCCTTGTGTTTGGTCAAATGTATGCACACCATGGTACTCACGCATGTGTCCCCCATGCTACTTTATCATCCCATGCTCTCTTTATGGCTAGTCAGGCGGTCGACTTGCTCGTGTAGAGATTTAGGCAACTGCCATTCACTCCTCCTGGGAAGGGGTCTCCATTGAGTTTAGCCAACTGAATTGCACCCCCATCGGTAACTTCTTTGATGACATAGGGTCCCAACCAGTGCATGCAAAGTTTACCTGGGAATGTTTCGAACTTAGTATCATAAAGAAATACTAGATCATTCTTGTTGAAGGTTCGCACCTTGATATGGAGATCGTTCCACACTTTCTCGCACTATTTCTGTACCTGTTGATGGAATCCCACCAGAAACCATTCCTCCTCCAATTCTTCTACCCGTGCGAGCCTCTCTTCGAATGCCTCACGATCTACCATTCCTATGATTGCCACAATCTGTAGACTAGGCGTGGTATATTCCATAGGCATAATAGCCTCCTTGCGAGAGACTAAGTGAAATAGTGTCTAGCCTGTCAGCTTCTTGCATGTAGTTCGGTATGCCCATAGCACAGCAAGGATGCGCAAGTCCCAGTCATTTCATCGCGCATTACAGGCCTTAGTCAACATGGTCTCCAAAATTTTGTTGAATGCCTCAATGTCCCATTTTCTTTGTATTTTGGATTCATTCAGTAGGTTCGCTGCTTCACTGGCTTCACATCTAGCTTCAAATTTATCTTCATCATTACTAGGTCTCATAGAATCCCTTTCAGCTCTGTAATTTTTGTAGGGAATAAATCTCGGTATTCTCGGAGTAGCTCGATGACCTCTTCCACCGTGGCATCATCCTAGTAGTCCCCAAGTGTAGCATACTTTGGCTCTTTCTTTATTTCGATATTCACGTGCTTTGTTTTCAATGGTGCTTTGATGTCTAGATCTTCTATCTCAAGGCCACGAACCTCATGACTCCCTTCGGATTCTAGTATATTGATGTTACGCAGGTCATCCTCCTCATATTCTACTTGTACATTGTAACATGCTAGGGCCTGGCTCAGGTATCGTCACCAGTTTGATGGCACGACTTCCTTTGGTTCTAGCTGTGTTCTGAATATGGCAGTCTTTACTAGCTATAATGTGTCGTCCATGGTATCCATCCATTGGTCTTCAAAAAGAAATGTCGATAGAAACCCTTCACGTAGGATATCCCACTCGCAGGTGCCATGTCAAAGCTCTGTTTCCATATACCAGTTCCTTGGAATGACATCCAAGGTATGATAAAGTAAGTGCACCCATTCTGGTTGAGGCTCCGCACCAAAAACTTTGATCCATTTGGTGAGGTGCATGTGTGGATCATCTCATCCATCGTATTTCTCCATTATTCATTGTTAGAAAATTATATGTTATAGAGCAATGGAACACATAGAATATTGCATAAATATAAACATAGAAAACGCATAAAACCAGAGAGACACAAATATATGTGGTTCACCCAGTTTGGGCTACGTCTACCCCGAACAGCCAATGCTTCCTTTATATTATCCAGCAAAATGAAGAGACACAACCTACAACAGATCCACTATAATATCCTTTGTTTTCTCTTACAGTCCCACCTCTCTGTTTCTCGGTCGGATAAATACACATCTATTACATAGCCTCAAATACAATGCCCTCATACAAAGAGAGGGGTCACCTTCTAGGGCAAAAAACCCTAAACTAAACATAATTTCTATCATTAGATCATCCGCCTAATAAATGGCCCAGATTGACTAGAAATTACTATACTTTTACAAGGCAATTTTACATCTGTTTTTAGCTTCGGGGGTGCTACCCCCGAAACCCCCGCCAGGGGACCACTGGCCCCTAGACCCCCCAGCCGAGGGGGATCGTTCCCCCCAAACCCCTACGGGGGGGACAAGTCCCCCTCGCACCCCCCAACATGGAGGGGTGTAAAAACTTCCTGGGGTATACATTCGGCTGAAACAAATACCTCTAAACAATCATGCTCCATACTCAACAATCTCCCACTTGGAGAATGATTGTAGCAGCTCCACCACTGCTTCATTTTCTGGACAATGGCTCCTCTTTGGAATTGGTTGTTTCTCATCTTCATTGTCATCGTTGAAGACCAATTGAAACGGAGGATATTCTTAGTTTCTCCCTGGTTACAATGTTTGTTAGCATATCTGCAGGATTCTGGCTAGTATGTATCTTTTCCAGCTTCAACTCTCCATCTTCCAACACTGATTGTATGAAATGGTACCTGAGTTGTATGTGTTTAGTTTTAGAATGAAATGTTGAGTTCTTTTCAGGATGAATGGCACTTTGGCTATCACTGTATAACGTGGCCATTTCATGCTCCTTACCCAATTCACCCATCAACCTTTGTAACCAAATCATTTCTTTACTAGCCTCTGTAGCAGCAACATACTATCCTTCTGTTGTTGAAAGTGCAACAACACTTTGCATTTTTGAAACCCAATTGACAGTTGTTCCACCTATAGTAAATACATATTCTACAGTGCTCCTCCTATTATCTCTGTCACTTGCCATATCTTCATCAACATATACCTGTAGAGAAATGTTTGAACCACCAAAGCATAATGTTTGATTTGTGGTACCTTTCAAATATCTGAGAATCCATTTCATTGCCATCCAATGTTCCTTTCTTGGATTGTTCATCTACTTGCTTACAACTCCCACTGCATGTGCAATATCAGGCCTTATGCAGACCATTGCATACATTAAGCTTCCAACTGCTAATGCATATTGAACTTTAGACATATAATCCATGTCTTCTTGAGACTTTGGGCACATTTTCTTACTAAGTTTGAAATGGCTAGCAAAAGGTGTACTAACTGGTTTTGCATTGTGCATATTAAATATTTTCAACACCTGTTGTATGTACTCATTATGAGTCAATGTTAATTTGTGATTCTTCCTATCTCTACTTATTCTCATACCAAGGATTTGTTTTGCAGCTCCCAAATCCTTCATTGAAAATGAATTTTCCAATTTCCTTTTCAGCACATTTATTTCCTGCATGTTAGACCCTACAACAAGCATGTCATCCACATACAATAATAATATAATATAGCTGCCGTCATTTTGCTTTTTCAGATAAACACAATGATCAGAGTGACATCTAGTATAACCTTGTTTAGGCATAAACTTGTCCAATTTTAGATACCACTACCTTGGAGCCTGTTTTAAGCCATGCAAGCTCTTCTTCAACCTGTACACTAGTTTCTCCTTCCCTTTTACCTTATATCCTTGTGGCTGCTGCATATATATCTCTTCCTCCAAATCCCCATGGAGAAAGGTTGTCTTTACATCTAACTGCTCAAGATGCAAATCTTCAACTACTACTAGACTTTAAATAGTTCTGATTGAAGTCATTTTAACAACTGGAGAAAATATTTCATCAAAATCAATACCTTTCTTCTATGAAAACCCCTTCACTGCAAGTCTAACTTTGTAGCTTTGTTTTCCTCCATCTTCTTCCTTCAGCCTGTAAACACATTTATTGTTCAATGTAGTTTTTCCTGCAAGCAACCTGACTAAGTCCCAAGTCTCGCTATGCATCAAGGATTCCATATCTTCTTCCATGGCTACCTCCCACTTCTTCCTGCTTTCAACCTACATTGCTTCTTCATAACATTCAGGTTCACCAGAATCAGTCAATAATAAATAATATAATCAACGAGAGTATTGTTGAGGGGGTATACTTATCCTGGTAGATCTTCTAACACCACTTTCAGGTGTTTGGGGTGCCTGCTGCTGTTGTGGTGGTTGCTGTTGTTGTGGTTGTTGATTATTATTATTTTTACGCACCTTTACTTTTTCGGTGATTTCATCAAGAACTGCGTATTCCTTGTTTTCTTTTCCTGTAACTGATTCTTATACAAGACCTTTTCATTGAATATTAAATCTCTACTTCTAATGATTTTGTGATTTTCATAATCATATAAGCAATAACCAAAATCATTAACACCATATCCAATAAAGGTACATTTCTTTGATTTTGCCTCAAGCTTTGTTCTATTTTCTTTATTAATATGGAGAAAGGCCTCACAACCAAAAGGCTTTAAAAAGGAGTAGTTTACCTTTTTACCTGTCCATGCTTCCTCTGGAACACCACCATCCAAGGAACTTGAAGGCCCTCTATTTATTAGATAAACAACAGTATCTACAACATCTCACCAAAATTGTAAAGGAAATCTTTCATGCAACCTCATGCACCTTGCACGCTCCATGATTGTTATGTTCATCCTTTATGACACACCATTTTCTTGTGGTGTTCCTGGAACTGTCTTCTCTCTATGAATTCCATGCTTTGAACAACACCTATCAAACTCTTTGCTGCAGTATTCACCTCCATTGTCTGATATGAGACACTTCAATTTCTTTCCTGTCTTAATTTCAACCAAAGCTTTCCATTTCTTGAAAGTATCAAATACATCATATTTATTCTTAATACAATAAATCCAAGTTTTTCTAGTTGCATCATCAATAAAAGTAACATAATAACGATAGCCACTGAGAGATGATACCTGAGTAGGTCCCCATACATCTGTATACACAAGCTCTAATTTTTCGCTCTTCTTTTCTTTCCCAACTCTAAGAAATATGACTCTCTTCTATTTTCCATAAATGCAATTCTCATAGAAGTCCAAATCAACATTCTTCAAACCCAGCAACAAATTCC